>PITA01002227.1:0-147028 GCA_004023965.1 Spilogale gracilis
TAAAGATTTTATTTATTTATTTGACAGAGAGAAACACAGCCAGAGAGGGAACACAAGCAGGGGGAGTGAGAAAGGGAGAAGCAGGTTTCCCGCCGAGCAGGGAGCCCGATGTGGGGCTCGATCCCGGGTCTCCGGGATCATGACCTGAGCCGAAGGCAGTCGCTTAACCAACTGAGCCACCCAGGCGCCCCTGGAAGAAGAGTCTTAAAAATAATTAAAAAAGAATTAAGAATATTCCAAACAAAAACAAACAAAGCTCTATGCCCAACAACCAGATACCACTGTTCATACATTTGTTGTTGTTTTTTTAAGATTTTACTTATTTATTAGGGAGAGAGAGATCACAAGCAGGCGGGAAGGGTAGAGGGAGACACTGGCTTCCCGCTGAGCAGGGAGCCCAACACAGGGCTCAATCCCAGGACCCTGGGATCATGACCTGAGTCAGAGGCAGACTTTTAACTAACTGAGCCACCCAGGCAACCCTTTAGCATCATTTAAAATACCTGAACATTATTCCAGTGTGTGAACATACCACCTCTTATTTAACCAATTCCTAGACATTTGGTTTAAACAATTAGATTTTCTTCAATTCTTCATTGTTATAAAAATGCTGGGGTGCCTGGGTGGTTCAGTGGGTTAACGCCTCTGCCAGCTCAGGTCATGATCTCAGGGTCCTGGGATTGAGGCCCGCATTAGGGCTCTACGCTCAGCAGGGAGCCTGCTTCCTCCTCTCTCTCAGGATGCCTCTCTGCCTACTTGTGATCTCTCTGTCAAATAAATAAATAAAATTTTTTTTAAAAATGCTGAATTATTCCTTAAAGATTTGTAAAAGCAAGTAGTCCTTTTCGGAGAAGGTAGAATAACAAAAACGCATCTTCACTAACAGTTCTGCTAGACTGGGTTGGACCTGTTCTTTTGGTGCCCTGTCTCCCTGTCTATGACAGGGTAGGCACTCAGGGACTTTTACATCACAGCATGGAAGAGGGAATGGTTGAGTTTCTGTGATAATGGTCTTTCCCATTTGTGGGTGAAGTTCTATACTTCTTATCCAGGTCTGCATATTTTAATGCCCAAATTAATTTTCTTCCTTTCTGGTGCAAAGCACAAATTCAATAATGTGTCTGCTTTTTAGTCTTTAGTTCATTTTAGTCTTCTTCCTGCTTGTGTTTCTGTGATTTGTCTTACATCAGCAATGTTTGTTCATTATCTTAATTCATTGTGCCTTTTAAATGTTTCATGGCATGTTACACAATGCCAAATGTAGGTGGAAGTTTCATAAATAATATTTGACTGTGATAATGGGTTCTACTATGTCTTTTTGCATTTGTGAATTTTCACTTACTTCCTGCTGTGTGCCAAGCAGTATGTTAGGGGCAGAGAGATGAAGGAATGTGAAAGGAGACACATGCTCTATCTTCGGGAAGCTTTTACGGATAAAGGATAGGCATGGAGGGGAGCCTGACAGGCTCTGTTGGAAGAGCATGTGACTCTTGTTCTCAGGGTGAGTTCACACTCCACACTGGATGTAGTGATTACTTAAAAAAATAAAAGACAACAGAAGAAGGATAGGCATGGAATCCAATAATGATGTTATGTTGAGATAATAATAAAGGAATTATGGTCAAAGTCTGCTGGAAAGACTGTAGGAGAAAGCAAACTATATGTATATGGGTGGTGGCCAGGGAGGGCTTTGGTGAGGAAATGGAGTTTATGGTGAAGATATTCGAATCTTGAAGAATGACAGAGGAAGTTTTCCAGGTAGCCCATGAAAGAAAGGATGTTTCAAGCAAAGTGAATGGTTTGTGCAAAGCACAGAGGTTTGAATGATCATGCACGGAGAAATACAGTTGTTTGGTAAGGCCAGAGAGCACAAAGTCTCTTGGAGCGTGCCAGAAGATGGGTCTAGCTAGCAAGATGGGGTAGTAGTCAGATCAGAAAGAATTTTAAATGTCAGACTAAGAATACAATGGTTACCCTCCAGTTCCATGCTTTTTGATAGCTGCATAGTATCTCATTGTGTATATATATATATATATATATATATATATATATATATATATATATATATATATATACTACATGTTCTTTATCCATTCATCTGTTGACGGACATCTAGCTGAGTGAAATAAGTCAATCAGAGAAAGATAATTATCATATGATCCCTTTGAGAGGCAGGGCAGGGGGTCCTAGTGGGTAGGGAGGGACAAAAATGAAGAAAGATGAGACCAGAGAGGGAGACAAACCATAAGAGAATCTTAATCTCAGGAAACAAACTCAGGGTTGCTGGGGCGGGTGGGGGGGGTGGATAGGGTGGCTGGGTTATGGAAAACATAAGAATAAAAAAATAAAGAAAGAATATAAGATTATCTTAACATATTTTAGGAGGAGAGTAACTTGATCAGTTTTGTGATAAGAGAATGCCGGCCTTGGATTCAGAAGTATTGGTTATTGAGGTTTGACTCTACAAGTTGGAGAAGCTACTACAGCAATCTAGGTGAGAAATACTACACACCTGACAGAAAATAATGGAATGAGGAATAAAAATATATTTTGGAAATAAGATTGATTGTGAATAATCGTGACCAAAGAATGGGTGAAGATGACACCCAAGATTTCTGCCTTGCCTTGGGAAACTGGGGAGAGAATATATTGGTTTTCTATTGCATGTAACAAATTAGTACAAACTTATAGCTTTAAACCTCACACATTTATTATGTTCGTTTCCATGGGGAGTCCAGGCATGGCTTAGCTGGTCCTGGGCCCAGGTCCCAAGGCTGGCAGCTAGCTGTGTTCCCTTCTGGAGCCCAAGGTCTTCTTCTAAGCTCATGGGTTGTTGGCAGATTTCAATCCCTTGCCCTTTTAAGACTGAGATCCAGTTCTCTTTGCTACCGGTCAGCCACGCGACCGCTCTTACCTCCTACAGTCCATCCACAGTCCCTTGCTACGTGGCCCTCTGACAGGTCCTTTCTGAGCCTGGTAACTTACTTCTTCACAGCCAGCAGGAGAATCTCTCTGACTACTAGACCCTCTTTTAAAGGGCTCACCTGATTATATCAGGCCTGCCCCAGGTTCATTTCCTTCTTGATTAAGTCAAAGTCAACCAATCAGGGACTTTAAATCTGCAACATCTCTTTGCTTTTGCTACATAGTCCACCATAATAATGGGAGTGAACCCATGAACATGATTCTATCATATTCGCAGGCCCTATCCAAACACTGATGGGTGTTGCCATCAGGGGACATCTTAGAATTTTGCCTACGACAGTGAGTTTGTCATGAGTTGAAATAGAAAATATAAGAAGAGGGACAATTTTATTGAGATTAAATATTGAGTTTAGCTTTTAATATATTGAATTTGGAATGCCTGTGTGTCGTCTGGGCGTAGAACACTATATTTAGTGACTTTCTACATGGTATTGGCACACATTCCACTCAGCACAAACACTGCGAAATCATCTTCTGAATGACTGTACTAATCCGATGAACAAAAGTAGTAACAGCATATATGATAAAAAAAACTAAGGGGCGCCTGGGTGGCTCAGTTGGTTAAGCGACTGCCTTCGGCTCAGGTCATGATCCTGGAGACCGGGGATCGAGTCCCACATCGGGCTCCCTGCTCGGCGGGAAGCCTGCTTCTCCCTCTCTCACTCCCCCTGCTTGTATTCCCTCTCTGGCTGTGTTTCTCTCTGTCAAATAAATGAAATATTTTTAAAAAAACACATAAGATTTCTTTGATTGAATCATTATAGTCATACTATAAAACTTTCCCTTTACACACTCAATTTTACTTACAGTTCTGTGTATGCACACACACATACACTTCTTAAAATCATATGAAGTTATTTCCCATATTTGCTTCTAAGCAGTTTGAGATATCCTATGAAATATATATGCACAAATGACTTATTTTACATATTTCATTAACAGGATACATTTATTTCTCAATATATTCTGTGTTCTCTGGCTTCACAACAGAAACCAAATCACATTCTTTCTTATGCTTTGAATTCTCAGAAGCAGCATCCTCATAATGATATGTTACGATGAGTGTGATCTCATGTAGTAAAATGTAGTTTATGTGATACCTACTATTATATAGTTGATGTCCATGAATATTGTTGTATTTTACATTTACAGCGTGTGGGCTGGCATTTTACAGGAGTCTGTGTTATAGCTACACAGTTGCCCCACAGCAGTTGAAACACTTGCCAACTGAGAGCAGGGACTGCCTGAAGCCTTTCAGGGCACTCTTTTAACTATAAGAACATCAAACAAGATGGTGGACGGCTTCATTAGCAGTCTGTTTGGCATTTTCTCACTTTGAGATAAAAATGTTCTGAAGAGTTTGTTTAGGTCTGCTAATGAATATTTCATCCCAGATGGAGAAAGCACACAGGGGAATGCCACACAAACAATCCTTCCGTGGACTCACGACCCTTTGTGTTCGAGTGCTGTGTGTACTGGAGAGGATAGGGCTGCATGTTTGAGAGCCCTGACTCTTTCCAACGTGGTTTTCTTGTTGTTGTTTGGTTTTGTTTACAGCATGAAAAACCAAATTCTCACTTGCAGCCGGAGAATATGGTGCATATGTAAGAAATTAAATTAGACTAGTATTTATTTATAAACGTCTAATTTTAGGAATTTTAAATTCTTCTCCCCCAAAGACTTTTATTAGGTTGAAACTTTACATGGACTATGAAATGAAAAGGTTTGTGAATAAGTATGTTTTGCTGTGTTGTATGAGGATTTTAATTTATGAGTTTTTAAACAAATCTTTGAAGTGTATCAGCCCTTACATGTTCACAAGATCTGGAGGATCAGGGCCCTCATTTGCATTTTGTATTTTCTTTAGCTCAAAATAGATTTGATTAAAAAACAAAATTTGGCACAAGATTAATCCATAATGGGATTTTATTGCTTCTCTTTAAAAAACAAAAACAAAAACAAAAAACCAAGCAATGTTATGCTTTGAGGTGTGATTAGCACACAAATACAGCAGTAACTTTTCAGATATGTCTCATTTCATTTTATTTTGAATTCAACCATCGGATTCTACATTGGTGGAATGGTGTGTTGAAAGTATTAGTTCACCCTCCTTACATCTACTGTACAAAATTTGGTTCCATTTGCTTTAGCCGGACTGCAACAAATGAGTCCTCATACTTACTAGATGTGAGGCCTAATTTATTTTAAATACTAATAGGTTTGCCTAAAAGCACATCTAGTACATACTTGAATTGTAAGAAATTTAAAATTACAGTTGAAATGCAAATGTTAAGTTGCCCAACCCTATTTCAGGAACATATACTATAAGGGCCAGATTTTGCTCTATTATGTGTCTGTATAAAGAAGGATTACAGTAATCAGTATACTTCCTGCAGTGTGTAATCTACTTATTCTTTTTCTTCTAGTCTTATCTTGGTTAGAAGAGATGAGATATAGAATGACTATTGGCTCTGTTTTCCATAAATGACCAGTTTAATTTTTCCCTCGTTGTGACTTCTGATTGTGAATTGTTTACTTCGTGTCCTATAATATTATGGTCACAGGTATGTCTTGGGTACAAGCTGAGAATTAAACAAGGTTCAAGACTGGAAGGGAAACTTGGTCCTTGGGTTTATGATCTTTATTAGGCACATCAAAGACAAGTTGTTAAAACATGTAGTAAATTTGTAAGACTCATTACCCAAAGAAGCTGTGTCAGCCATATGTATCTATTAGACATATCTGTAAATTATACACATGCCTCTCTACCCATTCTCTTTTATCTTATTTATATTTGAATAGATATGTATATATGTGTGTACATATGCATATGTGTATATATTAATTTATGCCCATACACACGATAAAGGATGAGAATGTAGAGAGCTAGGCATGTGTATAATTCTCATATTTTAAAATCACAAGTTTTTTTGTTTTTGTTTTTTTTAAGATTTTATTTATTTGACAGAGAGAAACACAGCCAGAGAGGGAACACAAGCAGAGGGAGTGAGAGAGGGAGAAGCAGGCTTCCCGCCGAGCAGGGAGCCCGATGTGGGGCTCAATCCCAGGTCTCCGGGATCATGACCTGAGCCGAAGGCAGTCGCTTAACCAACTGAGCCGCCCAGGCGCCCCTAAAATCACAAGTTTTAATCTTACTAGAAAAAATATGTATGGGCATTGGCCTCTTACATTCAAAGATCATTCCAGCTCTATCATTTAATGATGTAACCAAACAAGTCATATTGTATTCAAATTCTTATACATTTCTGAAGGGGAAAGAGTCCTTTAGGAAGGTATCCTTTGGGCATTTAATCCTGCTACCTTCCCACTAACCTGCCTGGTAGACTATCACCAATTTCCCCCCCAAATAAGTAACAGGTACTCTGCAATGTTGCTGCGGAGGTCACCGCACATGTGTGAAAGCTGCTGTCGGGCACAGACTGCAGCAGTGGGACGGTCCCCTCACAGACAATGCATGCTTCAACTTCACGAGATGACTCAAACTATCTTTTACAGTGGTCCTACCAAATTGTTCTCCATCTAGCTGTTTATAAGGATTTCCCTTGCTTTGTAATCACTCTTCACATTTTTCTATAAAGAAATGGAAGTGGCTTCGTCAATTTTCTGCTAGGAAACCACTTCCTACTGTTTTTCTTATGCATGTGGTTTTAATGGAAGATAGTCTCCTTTCCACCTGCCCACTCCTCAGAATGCATGCAGCCCGGCTCTGGTGCATTAACCCAGGTACAAGGCAGGGGGGACAAGTTGTACCTCAAGTTGGCCTCATGAGACTGGATTTCGCAATTTGGGTTGGAAGTTTGGGGAAAAGGAGCTTTTTTTTCCCTTTTCTCTGACTTTGGACTTCTGAGCTAATAGGATGCTTTAGAGGTGCTAAAGATCATATAAGTGCATGGATTAGACCTGCCTGAGAGTGAATCCAACATAGAAGTAGAATCAAAAGAGGAAGAGATTGATTTCTAGATCCAACCCATGTCAGAAGCCAGTTAAATCCCCTGGCTTCTTGGGCGCCTGGGTGGTTCAGAGGCTTAAACCCTCTGCCTTTGGCTCAGGTCATGATCTCAGGGTCCTGGGATTGAGGCCCCGATCAGGCTCTCTGCTCAGCAGGGAGCCTACTTCCTCCTCTCTCTCTTTGCCTGCCTCTCTGCCTACTTGTGATCTCTCTCTCTCTCTGTCAAATAAATAAATAAATAAATAACCTTAAAAAAAATATCCCCTGGCTTCTTTAGTGATATAAGTCAGTGGGTAACAATATCTACCCTCTCCCCCCGGGCCTGACTTACATATGATTAATTCAAGAAGTATTTACGACCTACCCATGCTGGGTTTAAAGACACAGCTGTGAACATGCTTCATGAATGTGTACTTATTTTGATTTTTATTTAAATGATCCGGGTATTGAGAATGTATCATAGTTTTAGCCTCTAATAATCTTTAATATAGATATTCATAAACAAACCACCCTTTTCAAACATCCTCAGAAGCAATTGGTCAAAATGTTTTGTTTAGTATGTTTAGAGTATGAAACCAGGGATCTGGGGCATCTAGGCAGCTCAGTCGGTTGAACATCCAACTCTTGATTTCAGCTCAGGTCATGATCTCATGACCTGATGGGGTCAGGATGGAGCCCTGTGTCTGGCTTGAGATCTTCTCCCTCTTTCTCTACCCCTTGACTGCTCATGTGCAGGTGCATGTTCTCTTTCTCTCAAATAAATAAATAAACCTTAATAAAATAAAATATGAAACTGGGACTCATATTTCAGTATAGAATATAAAGAAGAGACAGTCCCTCCTGTGGAATCATTATATCATCTAATGGAAACTAGAACACAACTTCAGGGGGAAAAAAGTCCTCCAAGTCCTTAACACCACAGTCCACCCAGCACGGCATACCCAGTACATAGTTTGGAGAGAAGGAGAGCATGAGCAGGTCTATGTGCAAGTCCTAAGCAGGTTCTGGACTGAGTGGATGTCCACTCTGGGTGAAAAAATAAAGGGGCTGGATCAGGTACTAATTTTGTGGGGCCTGAAGCTTCTACACTCTGGGGAACCCTCCTTAAGAAAACAGGTGCAAAGTTTGGCTTGAGGCCTTAGACATGGTGGATGCAAGGATGCGCCCTGAGGCCTGAGCCTTACTAGGTCTAGGTGATTTGGTTTCTGCAGGAGAGATATGTGTAGGTGTAAAAACCTAAACTGTGCTTCAAGGAAGAGAAAACAGGTTGAATTAACTATGGGGTAGAGTACAGAGGGAGGGGACAATGATGTTACCAGGTGGTTGATTGAAAGACCAGTCCTTTGAGGGGACCTCAAGTGAGGATAAGTTCCGCGATGACATAGTTGGGAACCAGAGTGCATTTCCAAGCAGGACGGTTGCATGGTTAAATACTCCTTGCTACTGAGGCTATAAAGAGGCACAGGGACTCTTAGGGATACTTCTAGCAAGAAGTGCTGATTTTGTGCACCTGGATGGAGTCTAGAAACTGCAAGGATGGAAATGAAACCAAGTCCAGTCATTACTGAGGAAAACAGTCTAGTATGTAGGCGAACTATCCTACAAGTCTGCAAATCGTCAAGGCTGAAGTGCGTGGAAGACGGCAATGGATTCATTTATATATGTTAATTTCCCCTGATATTTTAAGCTTCTTGTGGGTCGAGGGTTAGGGCTTTAAGATTGTTTGACACTATTTTATGTAAATGCATATTTAGTAAATATCTAGTATTTTTCTTCTCCCATATTCCGGTGCTATGCTAGGTATGTTGTGTCTCCCCAAAATAAGGGGTTGAAATCCAAACCTCCCGTGGGATGGTATCAGGAGGTGGGGCATTTGGGAGGTGATTGGGTTGTGGGGGCACAGCCCTCATGGATGAGATTAACGTTCTTATAAAGGAGACGCCACAGAAACCCCTTCCCCTCCCACCACATGAGGACCCAGCCAGAAGTCAGCAGTCAGAAGAGGACCTTCACCAAAAGCTGACCATGCTAGCAGCTTGATCTTGGACTTGGAAACTCCAGAACTGGAGCAATAGGTTTCTGCTGTTGTTGAGGCATCCAAGCCAGAGGGGTTTTGTTATAGCAGCCTGAACAAAGATGACCCAGCAACATAAGAAATTTTGAGGGCATCTATGTGGCTCAGTTGGTTAAGCATTTACCTTCGGTTCAGGTAACAATCCCAGGGTCCTGGGATCCAATCCCACCTCTGGTTCCCTGCTCAGTGGGGAGTCTGCTTCTCCCTCTGCCCCTTACGCCACTTATTCTCTCTCTCTCTCTCAAGTAAATAAATAAAATCTAAAAAACAAAATCTTGATACTGTCCCCATCAGAGCTATCAAGGGCCAACACTACCTAACCTCTTCCATTATATGTGCATTTGCTAGATTCCATTTTTCCATAGTCTGGAAAAGGAATGTGGCCAAGGGAAACGGAGCTAGCATTCAGGTGGACGGGCTAGCGCCCATCTCAGTGTTCAGAGCTTCAAATAGTTGGGTGGCCCCACCTTAGGGCTAACCACAGTCCTGCGCTGGCAGGAGGGGCCGGAGAAGGAAGTGGAGGAACCGAGAAGGTGGGCAGTTCAGGGCAGCTGCAAACACTGGGGGAGAGAGCACTTCCCACCCTTAGTGTGCAGAGTAGAGAGAAGGCTTGCATAAGGGATGGGGCAATGACCAAGCATTTTCTTCGTGGACACTTGAAAAACATATACGGTTTTTAGTCATGCCAAGGTAGTTCTCCTGAAGGATTAAAATAATCCAGTTTGGGCCAACCTTCCTGCAAGAAGGGCACAGTCTGTTTCCGTGACTCACTCCCTTTGCCTTCAGGACCCCAAACCCAGCGCTGGACATATGGGAAATCCTGAGTGCCTTGTACCCCCAACCATCCGCTGATTCCAGTGACGAAGGCGTGAACCTCAGAAAGCCGAGATCATTTGACAGCACGCTGGAGAGAGGAGGCTGACTTTGTGCGGGGATGCGGTGGCGTCTCTATGCGGGACACCAGGTGGGCGGCGGCTGAGAGGGGGAATCCGGGAATCCGCCGAAGCTCTTCCCCGCTCTAGTCTGACTTTGACTTTGGTTTCGGGTTTCCTTTGCTCCAAACCAATAAAAAAGGAGTGTGTTCCCAAATCACAGTAACAGGCAACAGACCACTAGGGGGGATTGTTAAGCCATTTTGTGCAATAAGAATGACTCTTGACTTTGAAAATGACTGCAGTCTCATTCTTTCAAGTCCTCATTAGTCAGCTTGAAGCAGGCGCAGCCCACCAGAACTGGAATCCAATCTTCCTGAGCAAACTCGCCTCTCCACGAAAAGTGATCAAACGTCTGTAAACATCCCTTTCTTGTTTTAATTGCGAAAGGATTAATGCCGGCTTTGAAGAAATCACTGTCCTCACTAGCTCTTTCCAGAAGCAACTGTTCCCAGCCCATCTTGGCAGGTGCAGCCCAAAGCTGGGTGCGGCCCCCCTCATGTCCCCCGGCCTGGTGATGGATTTGCAGGGCCCAGCGTGTGCTCAGCTACTAACTAGTTAACTTTGTCATCTGAACTCTCCTAAACCCAAAGACTCACAAGAAAATAGCAAAGAGTAATTCCCCCACAATGATTACAAGGGGACAGGAATCAGAGGGGCCCTCGAGGGGCCTGACTAAAGGAAGCATTTTTCAGACAAAGGGGCAAGACTCTAGATGAAAGAGAGAGAGAGAAAGAGAGAAAAAGAGAGCAGGTGCTAAGGTGCCAGTGTGGGGATTGTCTGAAGGACACACCAGTATTTTCAGAATTGCTTCTCCAGGGGATAAGATCTCTTACTTGCAGTGTGTTAATAATCATTTGCAAATCAGTAACTAGAAGTCGCTCTGGGTAGGTCCAGGGCTTGGTGTCAGTGCGGAGACTCCTGGAAGGGTGCATTGATTGGAAGACAGCGTCTTTGGGAGAGGCCAGGGAAGGGGCTGGGGAGAGTCCAAAAGGCTCATGATTGTTTCAGTCATTAAACAGCAATATTTAATTTGAGCTTAGTAATCCAGGGCACTATTATTTGTGCCCAAGCAAAAAAGGGCAGGAAAAAAAAAAAGCAAATTAAATAAGTATAATAAAAGAGCGAGGAGGGGCCAAGCTGCTTTGGGCAAAGAAGGGCAATAAAGGAGTCTTTATAAGTGGCGGTTGGTGGACTACACTTCCCCCCCCCCAAGCAGAATGTCAAATTCTGTCCCCCATTTTTTCCCTCTTAAAGCATGCTAAAAGGAAAATTCTTCACAGAATCTTAAAGAACTTTTTTGACACAACAGCTGCAAAATCTATTTTCTAAACAAAGATTTATACATATTTATATGAGCTTAATCCAGATTTTTTTTTAATAAATCATCCTCAGAACTGCAGAGGTAAACTATATGTAAATACCTCAAGTAATAGGCTTGTAGTGCAAATCACATCATTTTATCTTCAATTTTGCATTCGTTTTTCTGGCTTAAAGGTGCATCAGAGATATGCATTTTAGCATATTCAGAACACGGGGCGTGAAATTAAATGTTTGACAGAGTGAGAAAAATATACAGACTTTGGAGATGCCTTAAAAATAGTAATTTATGCAGATCTAGAGGAGTGAAATCATTTGCAATGGAGTGACCCTCTCTCCAGGAATTTTGTGCTCAGTGTTCTTCCCTAATCTCCCGCTGTATCTTCATTTTTCATTGAACTAGCCAGTTTTCTGCGAAGCCGTCTTGTAGATAAGGGGAGTGCTAAAGAAGAAGAAAGAGGACGCTCGGTGGGTCCGTTTCCATTGCACTTTTACCCAAGGCAATGGGCAGAATTTAACGGATTCCTTCCAACATATGTTTTTGCCAGATAAGTAAACAGTGTGTGTCGGAAATGAAAAAGCATTTGCAATTTAATGACATTACAGCCCTCAGCTAGGCTGGCGTGCTGCGAGGCGAAAAGCAGAAAAAGAGAGGAGAGTAGAAAGAGAAAAAGAACAAAGTTCATCTTCCCTTTTGTGCATTTTTATCAAGGAAAATATTACTTCTTTCCCCCTCTCGTTCTCTTTTTCTTTTTCGTCTTTTGGCTTTTTTGTCTCACTCATTTACATTTTTTTTCTTTTCTGCCTTTCTGTTCTCTGTTCACTTTTACCTTTTTCTTATATTGCCATTGACTCATTTCTTTTTTGTCTCCATTGTGTGTCCTTATTCATCTATTTTGGCCATTCAGTTTTACCTTATAAGAAGCTGTTTATCCCACAATGTATCTTTTTTCCTGTGTTGTACTCCTAGTGCTATAGCTCATAGTCAACAGGATTGTTGGAGGGATTAGAACGTTTCGTTTCAAAGCATTATAAATCTGCTCTCTTGCCTTTGGTCCCTGCTCCTGTTTCCTCTGATACCTGTCGTTTTATTTGCAGTCTTCGGTTTCACCCCCAGACATGACAGCACCCTGATGTCTAACCACTGATACTCACTGTCCTGGCCTTGCGTGTTGGGTCTGCGAGGTTCCAGAAACCTAACCTCGAAAGGGCAGACCCGTTCTCTCTCACCCTCGCTGGGCTTCGGATAGGCGTGGACAGTGAACACATGGTCAGCATTGGTCTTTCCAACGCCGGATGGCCAAGGCGGGGTGTCTTGGAGTGGATGCTCATAATGGGCCATCTTCCAATAGAAAACGAGCCCCCTACACTACAGCCGCATTTCCTTCTACTTTTCCTTTGTGTGAGGGTGATCACTGAAAGGCGTGTAGACTTGAGTGCTGTGATTGTGTGATTGAGTGTGACTGTGCACGTGTGTGTGTATGAACTGACCACGTGATAAGTGTCCCCAGGAGGGCAGATAGAGCTGTTTAAGGCAATGTAGTAGAAGTCTTCGACGAGAGGCACGTGAAAAGACATGACTCTCTTTCAGTTTTGATTTTACCTTAAATTCCAGAAGTAAAACTTGAATGGAAAACCAGTATTTTCTCCCTACTGAGGTCCATAGCGTTTTTATTTCTGGGATTATTTTGGCTGCACCTTTTACACGTGAGAATGAGATTTTCCACCCGGTCTTCCTTTTGGGACGGACTAGTTGGGTAAGTAAGCAAGCACATTTAGGAGTAAGGAATGTCTCTGAGTCATCTTTGCTACTGAAAGTTGTCAGTATGTGGATGCAGGCAGTTCCCGAAGAAGCAACTTCAACATGAAGATCAGGATTCATCGTTGTCTTCTTATTTTTGCAAAACAAGTTCACAGATTTCCAATATTGTCATCAAGAACATTTGAAAACCGGTACTCCAGATGTTAAACATAAATCCCATGCCAAGAATACCCTAGAAAGTTACCAGTTAACCTGCAGGTTGAGCATAATTGAAAGGACCCATAATCAAATTTCAAGTCCTATCACAGAAATTCTGTACAGACTTTAAAAAGATGCTTAAATAAAATGCTCTTGTCTAAAGACATGTGTATGTTTTTACCATAAAATTACATCTTCCTCATCTTCCAGATCCGGCACTTGGTAAGTAAAAAGAAAATCTATTTGCACATAAGGATGTAAAGTAGCTGGAGGTGGTAATTTAATCAACCAAGGATATATTTCAATGTTTTTCTGGTCTTCTAGGCATTAGCACTTTAAATTCATTATGTCCGTTTGACAGATATATGCAGCCTTAAGGATCTAAAAATGAAATCCTGGAAGTATAGCCTGCTAGAGGATACATATTGAACTTAAGAGATTAAAATGGTATAACCATTGCAACAGAATGGAACACATCGCGTTTCTCATTTTTCCCCCACTAAGCATGAGTATTTCGCAGATGTAAAATACATTCTTGTCTAATTACAAAACCTGGCTCGAGAGCCACAGCTTTCTAACTTTTATACTGATGAAGTGGATATTAGAAAGAAAATGTTGGCTTCACGTTCAGTCTGAAGATGAAGAAGTCTTCCATGTGGGATTTTCTGTATCAATAATTCATGAAGGAAAACGACACAAGTGGTCACATGCAGCCTGTGGTTCACAGGCAAGCATCACGCATGCTGTTCCTATTTAAGGCAAATAACAAAAGAGCCAAATTATAAAGCAGGTCTTAACATAACTGCGACGTTCAATCTAGTATATCATTATGCCAATTTAGTAACATTAATGATCTGTAATGTTAATTCATCATCCTGGAAAATGGGGAAGAGTTGCCATAATTAAGTGTATTAAGCCACAATTAAAAAGTCATCCAGGTTCTTGTAAAGATCCTGGTTAGGATAAGGGCGTTCGTTATATTACAAACCTTTCTGACCATGTAAATTTTGTGTGTGAGTCTTTGTTACCCACAGCCCCTCACTCCGGCTTCCAATGTGTCAAAAGAGCACCCACCCGCGGAGGCGGTGACTGACAAGATGCCTTATCGGCCCCTTCCATCGCCAACTGCGGTTCGACACTTTCTTGCGGGGAGAATCAGCTTTGAAAGAGGTACAAGCTTTTAGCATATCTACTTTAATTCCTCACAGGGAAGCAAAAACAGGCTGTCTGGTGAAATTCACATATGTCGACAGACTATCTCTCCCCTGAGATTAGGGTCATCGTTGAAAGTCACATTTCAAACCGCACAAAATGAACATTTTGATGTTTTAAAATGGAGATCCTGTAACATCCAAGCCTAAATCCGAGTTGCCTATCACCAGATGCCTGTAAGTTCTTAATTCTCCTCCCCGCCTAGTTGAAGTCTCTATTGTGACAGAGTCTTTAAGGCACGGACAATATCAGGTGAAAAGATAAACAGGACCATGAACGAGGTGAGATGCGGCCAGGGGGACAACTGATTTGACTGGCCAGTCCAAAGGACTCCTTTATCCTGGACGGGACAGATCTGCTGGCGATAAAGGCCCATTTCCTCTTTCACCCCGAATTCTCTCTACACCTGTACTATTATCACTGCCATTAATGATCATGAGATCTTCCTCCCTAAAGCAACACCGAGTATGCTGCTCTCTCTACACATAAGTCACCCCTAAGTGCATTTAGAACCGGGGACCATCCTTGCTGTGGTGAGCCAAGTGAGCAAGGAAGCTAGGTGGTAGCGTGCACGCACATGTAGCTGAATGTAATTCGTGACAGCTAAGAACGAAAGCACATCACCGACTTGTGCAGAATAAGGGACTGGGGATTTATATTTGCAGAGATGCATAAGGGACCCCTCTGTCTATTGGCGGGGCTCTGTTTCATTCCTGTTAAGCAGGAAGCCCTGATCCAAAGTCACATCGGACACAAGAGTGCTCCGAACTCGATCAAGATTTTTAGTGAAAAGGAACTGCAGTGATTTCCCCAGCAGAGTTTTCCTCCATCCCCATGCCCCCTCCTCTCAACAGTATGGTACGTGCCCCTGTGAAAGGACACAGACACTCATCGCTGGTTTCCTCGGTGCCCCGTGCCAGAAAGTATCGTCGGCAGCATCACTATCCACTCGGACTGACAAGGGACAAAGCATTGGACATCCTTAGCCTTCCTGGTTTGAGTAGTGACGTCCCACTCCAACAGTCTCACTCAACAGGACCCAGAAACTTGTTTACAAGAGAAAAATCTGTGCTCCCTTTTCATCCTCAATCAGCCACTTTGCACATCCAGCCTAGGAGAGCCATTGCCCTTCACGGGAATGCTGGAAGCTTCATGAATGTTGGCCAAACAGAAGCCCCTTCAAACGTACTGTAGAGGAAAAGAGCAGTTGCTACTTCCGAAGTGAGAATTTCCTGCAAAGCCTCGCCGCCAACACATATTGCCAGAAAAAGAAAAAAAAAAGAAAAAAGAAAAGAGCAGGTTTCTGGGGGCACCTGAGTGGCTCTGTCAGTGAGTGTCCAGTTCTTGATTTCAGCTCAGGTTGTGAGCTCAGGGTCATGGGATTGGGCCCCGCATCAAGCTCTGCACTTAGGGCAGAGTCTGCTTGAGAATCTCTCTCTCCCTCACCTCCTACCCCTCCTCATTCTCCCTCTAAAATAAACAAATAATAAAAATCCTTAAAAAAAAAAAAAAAGCAGGTCTCTTATATAACCCCTCTGGGAAGATGGGAAAATTTACCAAACCAATCCGATCTTCACTCCCATCCTTTGGAGCAATTACCGTTAAGATACCTGAATAACCCTCCCCTCGGGAAAGGATGTGTATGGATATCAATGTCAAAAGACACAGTTTTTTAGATGAGTTTTCAAAAAACCTAGAACTAGCCTGGCTCAGGTGTTGGAAAGGAGAGGGTCTTGCCAAGTCTTTATTCTCAGAGGTACATGAGTTCAGTTCTATTCTGTGTATTTTGAGGATGCAGTCAAGAATTCAAAAGGAAGCCAGATTTCGGGTACTTTTTTGAGGCTTACAAGAGCCTTTCTATTCTATATGAACTGGAATCCTTATGAAAACCTGTTAAAGCCATAGTTCCTGTAACAACTCCCATTTGTGTGTTTACACTCACAAAAAGACTCTCATGAGTCATAAACTACTTTGTATGATCCTTGTTCTGAGAAGACAAAACTCAGTCTCCTAGCCCTGCCGTGGGGCATTTCTAAAGCACTAGTGAAGGTGGGCAGGGTCCACAGCCTGACTACTCTGTTGGGACTGGCTCTTCCTCCGTACTCACGTGGATAATTATCAGTGGGTTCGTGCTCCTTTAAGTTCACTTAGGCCTTTGGTTAACCTTCCACACAGACCAACAAGCCTTCAAAGGCCTTAGCTTTCATGTCCTTCGTAGCCTTGTTCACACTGTGGCTTCCTAGTGTTTGTGAGTAGAGAGGAGGTCATTAAAAGAAAGGAAAGCACATAGACATGTTGCCTAGTATGAGTTGCTCTAGGTTTTTCATTTTGTGGGATCGGGACTTGGTATTTCTGTGACTCCACGGTCCAGTGTGTGTGACAGCAAAAGTAACACTTATTAGTAGGTCTCCCTTAAATCAGTGGAACACACTCTGTGCAGACAGCCCGGATCTTACTCTGGGACATTCGAAAGAGCTGCTTCTTCCCCATCTCAGGGGTGTGTAAGCCTATCTCAACACACCCTCGAGTGTTCTATGGTGACTGATACATAGGTCTAGGAAGGAATTAGGGATCACTGTCCAACCCCCTCATTAGGATCCTGAGACCAAGAAAGTTAAAGATCTGCCCAAAGCTCTCAGCTCTTCCAGGGGAGATCATGCCTGGAAGGCAGAACTCTGTCTCTTACCTAGTCCTGGGCCCCTTTTCATGGCCTAGCTAGGCGATCTGTCTTTTTAAAAAAAAAAAACAACACAGTTTTTGTTTTTAAGATTTTATTTATTTATTTGACAGACAGAAATACAGCTAGAGAAGGAGCACAAGCAGGGGGAGTGAGAGAGGGAGAAGCAGGCTTCCCGCCGAGCAGGGAGCCCGATGTGGGGATCAATCCCGGGTCTCCAGGATCATGACCTGAGCCGAAGGCAGTCGCTCAACCAACTGAGCCACCCAGGCGCCCATGCAATATGTCTTTATAAGGAATCTTGACTTGTAAAAATCAGGTGCTACTAGGAATTTTTTAAGTCAGTCTTTTTGCAGCTTGTGGTCATTTATTTTTGGTTGGTGGGTCAGGAGAAATGAGTTGTTATCCACTCCCCCACAACCGTCAGCACTCACAGCATCTTGTCTCACGTTACCCAGTGTTGGCAGGCCTTCCTGGGATTGCGTTAGGGTGCTTTTGGACTCAAACATAGACTCTGCGTTAAACAAAATCCAAGTTAGGAAAGTTAGCTTAGCATGGCTTCTCTTTTGTATTTTTTAAAATGTATTTATTTATTTGAGAGAGAGAGAATGAGAGAGAAAGCATCAACAGGGAGAGGGAGAAGCAGACTCCCTGCTGAACAGGGAGCCAGACTCCCCCAGACCCCGGGATCATGACCTCAGCCAAAGGCAGATGCTTAACCAACTGAACCACTCAGGCACCCCAAGGCTTTGCTTTTTTAAACCCAGAGGTATTTGGGCCATTTGTCCCGTCATCCTTGTTCTGAGTTGAATTGTGTTCCCCAAAAGACGCTGAAGTCCCAACTCCCGATACCTGTGCATGCGACCTTATTTGGAAGCAGGGTCCCTGCAGAAGATCAAGCTAAGATGTAGTCATTAGGGAGGGCTCTACTCCAATCTGATTCTGTCCTTATGAAGGCAAGAAGTTTGGACAGCGGCAGACCAGTCAGGGAAAAGAAGATGGGAAGACACAGGAAGAGGGCTGTGTGTAAACAGAAGATCAGGGTGATACTGGTATGAGCTGCGGACGGCCACAGTTGCCAGCACGCCACCAGAAGCTGGGGTGGGGAGAGGGGTGGCAGGAACAGATCCTTTCTCACGGCTTGAGAAGGAACCAACCCCGCCTACAAATGCCAACTTCCAGCCCGGGAGATCAACCTGCTGGTTTGTGCTACTTTGTTACAGCAGCCTTAGAAAACTAACCTACTTTCCAAAGGGGATAGGGAATGCAGCTTTCTTTTTGCAGGTGCCTTCATGTGTGTTTGTTTTTTTTTTCTCTTGCTAAAGGCAGCTTTGAGGTCACAGGTCTTAAATGTATTTGGAGAAAGGCACCCTGAGTGATTTAAAACTAAATGACATTTGTAACCCTTAGTCTGTAACTATCCAAACTCTGTTCTTTGAATTTCTAGTATCGTTTCATCTTTATTTCTAAATATGACTTGATAACCACCCCTAGAATTTGTTTTTGTGCTTGTTTTTTTTTTTTTTAAGATTTTTATTTATTTGACAGAGAGAAACACAGTCAGAGAGGGAACACAAGCAGGGGGAGTGAGAGAGGGAGAAGCAGGCTTCCCGCCGAGCGGGGAGCCCGATGTAGGGCTCAACCCCAGGTCTCCGGGATCATGACCTGAGCCGAAGGCAGTCGCTTAACCAACTGAGCCACCCAGGTGCCCCTTGTGCTTGGTTTTTAACATGATGGACCTTCAATGAATGAATTATTTAGTAAATTTAATAAGCTCCCTTTGACCTTTTGTTTGAAAATGCTAGAAAATACTTTGTGTGGCACACAGTAAGAGTTTTATCAATATAGAGTTTATGAATTATAGGACAGGCACACATGCACATCTATGATAAGCCAACTTGTGAGTATTTGCGACTCTATACCAGCTAGAGGCATCTTATTCTATTTTAGTTCTTTGCAGACCAGAGATAATTTGATTTTTTTTCCTACTATTTCCTAGATTATTTCAGGGATAGGGCAAAAAACTCTGCTATATTATTCAATAGTATATTAACAAAAAAAAATACCAGCCAAGTGTTACTGAATTTGGAACATATAGTAATCAGACTTTTTGACCCTTACGCACACTTTTGGAGGAGGTGGAAAAAACATGTCAGGGGAGGTTGTACCTTAATATGATTTCTTTTTTTTTTTTTCAAGATTTTTTTTTTTTTTTGACAGAGAGAGAGAGAGAGAGCACACAAGCAGGAGGCAGGCAGCAGAGGCAGAGGGAACCTAATGTGGGGCTCAATCCCAGGCCTCTGGGATCATGACCAACACCGAAGGCAGGCACTTAACCAACTGTGCCCCCCAGGTGCCCCCTTAGTATGATTTCTAACACTAAATAGAAAATTATAGACCGGGGCGCCTGGCTGGCTCAGTTGGTGAAGCCTCTGTCTTCAGCTCAGATCATGATCCTGGAGTCCTGGGATCAAGCCCCATATCGGGCTCCCAGCTCCATGGGGAGTCTGCTTCTCCCTCTGACCTTCTCCCCTCCCATGCTGTCTCTCGCTCACACTCTCTCTCTCAACAAATAAATAAAATATTTTTAAAAATTAGAAAATTATAGACCAACAGCTGGTATCTTTACTTGACCCAAACAATCTGGAAAGACGAAATTTTAGATGCTACTCAGAGAGGATTATGTGAAAATACCTCGGGGAGCTGAAATGGGCAGATTTTAGTGGGCTAGAGAGTCACATCTCTCTGCAGGGTACCTTCGCCTGCCAGGAGAATGTTTCCCCAGACAGCAAACATCTCTCGTGACCCCTCGTGTTAACTCAGGCCAGGCCACCTCACCTCATCCAAAGTGGCTGGGCAGTGGCCTCTGTCAGAGCCTTCCCCCTGGCTTTGGGCTGGTACCCCTCTGGGATCGCTAGATAAAATACAGCATGCCTAGTTAAACTCGAATTTCAGAGAAATAACAGAATTCACAGATACAGAGAACAGACTGGTGGTTGTCAGAGGCAAGGGGTAGTGGATGGAAGAAATGGATGAAGGTAGTCAAAAGTACAAACTTCCAGTTTTAAAATAAGATAAGCAAGTCCTGGGAATATAATGTACGGCACGGTGATTGTAGTGAACAATCTCGTATTGCATATTTGAAAGTTGCTAAGAGCATAGCTCTTAAAAGTTCTCATCATGGGCACCTGGGTGGCTCAGTGGGTTAAAGCCTCTGCCTTCAGCTCAGGTCATGATCTCAGGGTCCTGGGATCAAGGGTCCTGGGATTGAGGGTCCTGGGATCGAGGCCCGCATCGGGCTCTCTGCTCAGCGGGGAGCCTGCTTCCTCCTCTCTCTCTGCCTGCCTCTCTGCCTACCTGTTATCTCTCTCTGTGTCAAATAAATAAATAAAATCTTAAAAAAAAAAAGTTCTCATCACAAGAGAAAAACAACTTTTAACTATGTCCAGTGATGGATATTAACTAGACTCTCCGTGATGATTATTTCATAATTACATAAACATCAAATCATTATGTTGCACACCTGAAACTAATATAATGTGTTATGCCAGTCATATCTCAACAAAACATTTTAATTTCAGAGAAACCACAAATATTTTCTTAGTGGAGGTATGACCCAAATATTGCAAATTTACACTCAAAAATTATTTGTTGCTTATCTGGAAATCTTACTGCAACTGACTCATTACCTGGTTGCCTCAGGTTCATTCTTCAGGTGACTTAAATGTCACTTCCTCAAGGATGCCTCCCACAGACCCAATCTAAATTATCCTTTTATTCTCTTTCAAATCACCCCATTCTTGCCCCTCATCTCCTTCACATCAATTTGTAACTGTATATTTATTTCTGTGTTTATTTGATGCTAGTCTGACCTCCCCATGAAGGCTGGGACCATGTAGGTCTCTTTTGTTTGCTGTTGATAATACCTGGTGCCTGGCACTTACTAGATACTCAATATTGGCTCATCACATGGATAAATGGATGGATGGATGAATGAATGGATGGATGAATGGATGAATGAATGAATAGGAAAGGGAAATTTTTCCTGAGAATTCCTTATTTTGCTTTATTTCTAGTTAATTTATTTGGTAAACTAACTAATGATTTAAATAGGTTTACAGAAAAAAATGAGATTCCTCGGGACGTTAATGGAATTTTCACAGAATATGGTGAACATTGTGTTAAAGTACCTCAGATCATGTAGTATGTTATAAAGTAGATGTTATGTTTATGTTATAAAGTATATGTTCAAAGAATCACATATGTATGTTCAAAGATATATAATCATGTAACATGATTATGTAGTAACATGTGATTACATGTTACCGAGTATATGTTCAAAGAATTATATATTAAGCTTATAAATGTCTAATAGGCTTTACCTAATTCAAGTCATGTTGCTAATGGATCTAAGAAAGAATTTTGAATAATTGATTAGCTCCAATTCAGCTGTTGAAATGGTCACATTGAAGCAATCAGCATTAATATCTAGTAATTGAAGAATAAGCTGCAAGTAGTTCATTCAGTAGGACACAGAAACCCATCTAGTCCATGTAAAAGATGCCTTGTAACATACAGTAATTTTAGAAAAGAAAACAGTGATAAAATTTCATGGAGGATGTTAGGTTTCCCCAGCTGTAAAGAACTAAGCAACCAAAATAGCTCACAGTTTTAGAGAAAATAACTTCAAAATCATATATAAACAAAAACACTGAAGATTTTCTCATTCTACTTGTAGCTCTAGCAAGATGAATATTTTCTAATTGAGAATCCAAGATCCAATTCTGACTGATGTGCAGGTTGTTTTCTCCCCTTACTTAATAATCCATTACTAAATGTTGGATTGTAGTTACCGCTCTAAGAACAATTTCACAATGGACAGGTTAGGGCTGGGTCAACTTGGATGAAATGAAGAGAATGGTTGGGCCAAGAATTTAGATGGGATATTGGCATGAATTTAATTTACTGGAGGATGGTTCAATTTCACTGCTTTTTAGCTTGGTAGCCATGTGACTAGTTATAAATTGGATATCATTCAACAGTTGCAATTGTACATATTTTTCCTTTTTTCTAGAATGCCAGAACCAACTATTGGATAAATAAAAATCTCTCATCTTAGTCCATTTTTACAGGATAATGGCCTCATCGCGGACTCTACCCTATTTTGTAGTTTTTTGCTAAAATCGTAAGCTTATACAGTAAAGATAGAAAGGTATGTATCTGAAAATCTTCAGACTCCTTCATTTGAACTTTTTTTAAAAATTTTTTTATAATTTATTTATTTGTTTGACAGAGAGATAGATCACAGGTAGGCAGAGAGGCAGGCGGAGAGAGAGGAGAAAGCAGGCTCCCTGCTGAGCAGAGAGCCCGATGCCGATGCCGATGCCAATGAGGCCTCCATCCCAGGACCCTGAGATCATGACCTGAGCCGAAGGCAGAGGCTTTAACCCACTGAGCCACCCAGGTGCCCCTCATTTGAACTTTTTATTCCACCTTCAGCCTCTATTTGATGTAATACTTTATGCAACTATAAGGAAAAATTATAAATACATGTCATCTTATAATTGCTGAAGATATTTCTTTAATATTGTCTATTATTTCCATATAAAATATATAAAAGGCAATGTTGGCATCAGGTACACCAATGAACATAATTAAGATTAACATATAGGGACACCTGGCTGGCTTAGCCGGTAGAGCACTTGACTGTTGCTCTCGAGGTTTTGATAATTTTGAGCCCCACGTTGCATGTGGAGATTACATAAAAATAAAATCTTAAAAAAAAAATGATTAGATTTAATTTAGGCCACAATCTGTGGTTCCTGTATCTAAAATATGCAAAATCCTAAACCTGTACTTTTATTTTTGATTATTATGCTTTAAGAATGGCAGAAATGTATTGCCCCTCAATATTTATCCAAAAGGCAAAACAGTAAAGTGTGATGGGGTGTGGTTTTTATTTACTGAGGGGCTGGTTCAAAATTTCAAAACGAACTGGGAAAAATTGTATCTACTTGCTTAGCAAAAGCTTTCTGGTTTGCTTGTCTATCACTTTGTTTCAGTTTTGTTTCCGGGTCTTTCACCTAGCCATAAAGTGGTCTGTGGACAGAAAAAATTCAACCCAGAGGCAAAAACAAACAAAAACTCCAATACTACATAATAGTTTTCACATTTTTAACCTGGTTATAAAATAACCTCAGAGCAGATTATCCTAGTTTTTGAGGTGTGATGAAAGACATTATGGAAGATCTGTCCCCCCCCACTGCCCCCTACCCCCACCTGTTGCCCCAAAAACAGCCTGGTGCTCTAGTCTGTGTGATGTTAATGACAATCAGCAGCATTTGGTGTAGGATTCCACGTGTCCTTCCTCTCCAAGTCTTATGAGCTTTGCTTTGTATCTTTTAACACGTGTTTAGTTTTTTTTAATTGGTATGTCCAAAAATCAAATTAGGTAAAGTTCTTGCTAAACCTTGTACAACGAACTTGAGTACCATTGACTTAAGTGTTTGCTTTCTTCTTTAAATCAGTAATTGAGGGGCATCTGGGTGGTTCAGTCAGTTAAGCATCTGCCTCCGGCTCCGGTCATCATCACAGGGTCTTGGAATCCACCCCTGTGTCAGGCTCCTTGCTCAGCAGAGAGCCTGCTTCTACCTCTTCCTCTGCCCCTTGCCCACCCCCCAGCTTCTCTCTCTCTCTCTCAAATAAATAAATAAAATCTTTAGAAAAATCAATAGTTGCAATGTCTATGTAACATGTAGGACTCTCAGAGGAGACATGTGTGGGGTACTGTACTGTGTTTGAGATGAAGTTCCTATATGCACCAGTGTACATTTAGCAGATGGGTACTTTTGCTTGGAGAAAATTCTTTAATTTTGTGGAGACAAGGCATTATTTTTCTTTGGAGAGTCACTATTTTTTTTTTGAAATTAGTTTATTTAACGTAACTTGGTGATACTGTTTTTGCTGACATGAAACAGCTCTTTGCAATACAAAGAATATGTGCCAAACCGTCTTTTTCTTGGTGATGATTTTTTTTTAATTTCATTAACATATAATGTATTATTTGCTTCAGGGATGCAGGTCTGTGATTCTTCAGTCTTGCACAATTCACAGCCCTCACCATAGCACATACCCTCCCCAATGTCCATCACCCAGCCACCCCAACCCTCCAACCTCACTCTCCTCCAGCAACCTCAGTTTGAAAAATAATGTATCAGCACTTTGCAAACATACACAGTTGAAGAGAAATCTTAAATGGTGATAAAAGTATTGGTTGAATCTCTGAAATTTCTCTCAGTTCAGTTGACTAGTCTCTTGACTCCTAAGTTAAAATTCTTTGTTAAGATAGTTAAAATGATATACATATCTATGTGAACTTAAAGTAATCATTCCTCCAGGAGAAGTTAGATGAATACAGTTAGGGTTGTTTTGTGCAGGAAGTTTTGAAGTGGAATTTCCTCACTAGGTGGCGCTCGTGTGCCTGGGGGGAATCAGGAGGGAGTAGCCCCGCCCCCCTGTCCGTGGATGCACAGTTCACCAATTAGCACACGGTTACTATGGCGACCTCCCAGTTCACACACAGGGAAAGGCCTCCATATTTTCTCCTCTCTAAAGAATGATTGCTCTACCCTTATTTCTACTCTGCTCTATATATGACCTTCCAGGTGGAGTGAAGTTGTGATTTCTCTCTTTAGACTGAGAGGTGTGTTATGGAAGACTGGTACCCAAGCAAGAAAAGGTCATTGCAAGGGTTCCTTTGACCTGGGGACAAAACCCTGGGAAAATTCAACTTACCAGTTGAATCAGAACTTTAGAGAAGTTCCCTATAGCACATGAATGATCTGGAAGTTGCCCTCTCCCTTTCCCTGAAGACCTTAATGTCCTTCCAACAACAAAAAGCTTTTAAACATGCTTTGGTGGTATTATCTTCCTTAGCCATTGACCTGGCCTCTCTACTAAGAAGGGATCAAAGTGCTTTTTTCTGTCTGATTCTTGCACCCACCGTGAGGCAAGTAAAACATTACAGATGTGCATAAAATAATAATGTAGGGATTTCCATCTATTGGTCAACTGTCAAGAAGTCCAGCAAGCAATAGGAAAAGAAAAGAAATTTAAACCAAGATTGAAAAACGTTAGAAATAGACTTGCTAACTTTTTATTTGATATATGATCCTGCAACCATTAATTTGTTTATGCATTAACTCAGACATGCCCACCTACTAGATGCTTGCCCCTGTCCTGGTTGCCATGGATGCAAGGATAGATGAGACTAATGCCCTGCTTCAAGCCTGTTGGGAAAATGAACTTTTATCCTGAACTGTCTTTCTTCATCAAGTTCCCATCATCCCCATAAAAATTACTCTCACTCAGCCCCATATCATCCACTCTCTTCCACTTTTTGATATAATGTGCATCAAAATCTTGCCCAAATTTATCTTTTAGGACACCATCTACCTCAGGTAATTTCCTTAAGCCACATACTCAATTGTATTTGTAATTTGTAAGTATGTATATGTCACCTTAACCTAGGGACAACCTCAAATCATGTGAGTGTCAGTTCACCTGCTCAGAACAATTTCAAGGTTTTTTTTTGCTGTTGTTGTTTTCAAGATTCTATTTATTTATTTGAGAGAGAGAGAAGGGGCACAGAGGAGAGTGAGAGAGAGAAGCAGGCTTCCTGCTGAGCACAGAGCCCAGTGTGGGGCTCAGTCCCAGGACCCTGGGATCATGACCTGAGCCAAAGGCAGGTGTTTAATGACGGAGCCACCCAGGTGCCTCTCATTTCAAGCTTTTAAGACAAGGTCTTACACACATACTGTGACCTCAGGTCTTGTCACTGAAATATCTTTTTTAATGTTTTATTAGGAGAAACAAAAGCCTTTGCAGAAGACCCTTTGGGAAACATGGGACCATGAGGTCAGAGGGCATCAGCTAATCTTCGAGGGCTCCTCTGAGTGATAGCTTAGCAGTAGGGACACGGATAACATGGAAAAGCCTCAAGCTGGTGCCCAGGGTCATGCCAACAACTGTGGTGATGGTTTGTGCATCTGGCTTCTCATAAGAATGCTGATGCACAAGTAGCCCAGATTCCTGTTTCCCAGTGGAAAGAAAAATTTTTAAGAAGAACAAAAGG
This sequence comes from Spilogale gracilis, assembly GCA_004023965.1. NCBI lineage: Eukaryota > Metazoa > Chordata > Mammalia > Carnivora > Mephitidae > Spilogale > Spilogale gracilis. The sequence continues at coordinate 26,264 of PITA01002227.1, forward strand.
GGGGAAAAGAAAAAGAAAAAAAAAAAAGAAAAAGAAAACTCAACATCAACTACCTGGTGTTGATTTTCTGATGAAGGCTTTTTTCCCCAGGGTTCATCCCCCAAAGTGGGAGGAAAGTAAGGGAAGACAGGCAGGAGGCATTCTCTGCTCAGATAACTCTAAGGAATATTTTCACTCTTGTGATGATGGCATGTGAGATTATAAGCGCCCCATCTCTGTCCTCCCTGGGACGAGGAGAGCATTTAACTCCTGCAGGAATACAGTGAGTTGAGATGAAGTATAAGAGGGAAAGGTCCTTGAGGTGAAATGCACTGCAGGCTAGCAGAGAGCAGGAAAGACACAGTCTGGTTGTCTTCTTTAAGCTATGAAAGCCTTTTCAGGACAAAGTAGCTACATTCTAATCAGAACTGAAATGCAAAACGGAATCAGGATAATCACCCGACTCTTCTCCCTGCCGGGTTTACTGTGCCTACTCCTGTAGGAGTCTGGCATAAATGCAAACAAGGGCAGAGCTACACATATCTGAACACTTAGATGCAAATTATAACTTAGGCACTAACCCTATTGTGCCTAACTTCCCTGCAGCCTCGTCCCCATCCTATAGCTGTGCGCAAGGGGTTTTCCTTCATTGTATTCCTTAGTCCTTAGGGGTGGTGAGTAGCACAGTCTTTCACTACTTTCCCCAGCATTTCTCTTTCTTTTAGTAGATCTCTTTGGGATTAGATGAATTTAAGTGAGTACCTGTTCACACCAAATAAATTCCCTGTATAATCTGGCCTGTCAATCAACCAGCTGGGTTGTCCCAAATAAAACAGACCACAGTGGACACACTATACCAGTTATTTTTTCCTCTGGCCATCAATCTACAAACGTCTTACAACCAAATCAGATCATAACTGGTATTGACTGGGGATGCAGGCAATGAATGGTGGTGGTGACCACAATTAGAGGGAGATAGAAACTTGTATCTGGAGCCGTTCCTGATCTGAAGACACAGGTAGTCCAAGGAGACAGAAAACACAAATTCAAAAGCTGAATAACAACCCCGGATAGGCTTGATATGGGACACTGTCCCCAGAGCTCGGAGGACACAGTTGCGTGGGGAGCAAACCTCACAAGAGGCAAAGAATTTGACGTGGGCCTAAAAGAATGACTGCAAATCTCAGTGAGAGGCTGGAAAAACCATCCCAGGTGGTTGAAAGGTGTGACTAGACAGGTTTTAGTGGAGTTCACGAAAACTGTGGGGAAAGCGTGGGCAATAAATTGGAAATGTGGATTGAGGCCAGATAGTGGAAGGAAACTAAGGCGCTTGGACTTTATCCTGGTGGTAATGAAGAGATAATGAAGATTTTTAATTAAGGGTTTGGCATGATTAAATGGTGTTTTAGGGAGATTACTGTGGCAGCAGTGAATTGGAGGGGGAGAAACAAGTAAGCGATTAGTTAGGAGGCTATTATAATCATCGAGGCTTGCAGTGGCAAGGGTCTGGGGGCAATGGGAATTGAAAGGAGAGGTGGAGTGTGAGAGATAGTGCAAGGGAATGCCCAACAAGCCCTGGGGACTCACAGGTATTCAGGACAAAGGAAAGGAAGGTGGCGGTGAGCGCTGGTACCAGGCAGTGAGGGGAATTGGGAGGGGGAGTTGTTCGGGAGCATAGGGGGCGATTGGAGCCTTGAGTTAGCTGGGCTCTGGGCTAAACGACACAGCTGCGAGGTTCAGAGGTCTAACGGCTCGGCTCAGTGGAAATGCGAGACTGAGACTCTGGAGGGCAGCCAGGCTAGGGACCTGGACCTCTCTCTTTCCTAAGTCAATCTAACTCTTTCCCCGAGAAAGAACTGAAATACAATGACACAATGGCTAAGCAAGCGTGATAGAAAGTGCATATTTTAGGATGGATCCTAAACCAAACCGACAGGATGGAAGAATCCTGGTCATTTGAATATTTTAAACTTCTGGAAAAGTGCTTCGGAATAAGTCAGCCAAATAGTTCAAATGAATATTTTTTAAAGCTAAATTTCTCAGATAACATTCCCAAAGGCTCAAATTTCTTCCTTCAGGGAGGCTCAGCTTTAGTGTCTAATAAAGTTCAATTACAGAATAATTTCCGTGTTGAATGTGGTGGTGATTGCACTATCTACATGCAGCTTTGTGACCGGGATGTGACTCCCGATGAATGATACGAGAGCTTTGTAATCCTCACAGGCCCTTTGCCTAATTCTCTCATGCAGATTAGAAGGAAGAGAGGTTTCCATATTTCATTTACCAGGAAAGTGGTGCATCCTTCTAGCAAAAGGAAACAGCAAGAAGAGGCCCACGTGTCCTTTAGTATGTGCTGCTTAACCAGTGGCGGTGGCCCCATGGACTTCCATGAGACGAAATGCCAATGGATCCTCTCCTTCAAAATGTAGAATGTTATGGATCAAATGTGAACATGGTGGAAATAAAACAGCTTTGGATTTTACCCGTGGGTGTGTGGACCCAGCAGCCAAAATCCTCCCCACGTGACTCAGATAATAGTGATTAATGTTTTGAGTTTTGCTATGAGACTCAAGAGACCAACCAAGTCAGTCCAGTCAGCCATTATCTGAAAATCAAGGGAAAGTCACTTTTTGTTAACCTGAAAATCAAGTGCTGGTAAAAAATTGGCTTCTTAATCTAGAAGAATGATCCTTTGTAATTCACATATGCCTATCAGTAGTGCTTGCCCTCCTCTGAGACTTACTTACTGAATTTGAAGGCTCTGATGTCATCAGTGAATTTAGGAGCTCCGTGTGGTTTTAAGTGTGTGTGTGTGTGTGTGTGTGTGTGTGTGTGTGTGTGTGTGTGTGTGTGTCGAGAGCAGGATCCACAGCCTGCTCCAGGAGAATTGGTTCACACCTTGAATCATTTCTAGATGGACTAGGGAAGTGATAATGTCTCTGTCTTACAAGACATGAGATTTTAAGTGAAGCCCAAGCTCAACTGCCCAAGACCCCTGGGAAACCTGGAAGGGAATGTTGAGGTCTCTTGGGCATTACCATCTCCCACTCCCACCACCCCCCTTAATCAAGAAGCAACTAAATTTAGCAAACACTCAAATTTCTCAATCTTAGGTGTGAAATCCAAGCAATTAATGAAGAATCCCCTATAGAAATTCTGCTGTATTAAGAATCAAACCTTTTGGGGCGCCTGGGTGGCTCAGTTGGTTAAGCGACTGCCTTCAGCTCAGGTCATGATCCTGGAGACCCGGGATCAAGTCCCACATTCCGGCTCCCTGCTCGGTGGGAAGCCTGCTTCTCCCTCTCTCACTCCGCCTGCTTGTGTTCCCTCTCTGGCTGTGTTTCTCTCTGTCAAATAAATAAATAAAATCTTTAAAAAAAAAAAAAGAATCAAACCTTTTTGTTGGTTGGTAACAAATATTAAGTAATCAAAACATTTACCACACAATCCAGCCAGACTGGATCAAGTTAGGGAGGAACTCCTTCCTCCTCCACCCCTCCTATGATAAGAATCTTTTTTAATGCAAGGGGGTGAGATTAAATAACTTTTAAGGGTCCTGCCAACTCTGAGATCCAATGAGTTTTGATTAGAGTGAATATACTTGCACATTTCCATAGGTCTGAACTCAATGGAAATGCTGCTTCTGACCTCCCTAACAATGGCCTCAGCTCAGATAAGGGAAGCCCTTATCAGTAAATGTCTGCTACATGCTCCAACCCTCAAGAACGAGGGAGTAACACACACACACACACACACACACACACACACACACACACACGCAATAATACATGTTTAATTTAAATTGTAGCTGAATTGAAGATTTACCTTTCTCCATATTCAAATAATAACTTGTAAATTTTAGTATTAAAGTACATACATCTGTGTATGTTTTAGCTTGCTAATAATCATTTCTAAGTGACATATAAGAAGACATGTAAAGAAATTTAATCTTGGTTAATTCAGTGTAACCAAGGTTGATTGTTTGGTTTTAGCTCTCCTTCAGCAAAGAAAGACAAAGGTCAAAAAGTAATCTTTTTTCAGTCATTCTTGGTCGAAAATAAATTCTGAATTTCTCTTTTATTAATATGTTGCCCTTTTTTATGTGTCAGAAATAGAAATGGTAGAGGGCTGGAATGTGATCTTGATATATGACTTTACTGCTCTGTGTACTAACTGCTGAATTATTATCATTTCACAGAAAATACATCTGAAAGGGAGGAATGTGTTTTTAAATCACATGATTCCAAATGAATAACCTTTGCGAAAGTGATTAGTAATTTCTCCCAGCGATGAGCTTGCAGAGACTCCATCAGGGATCTATAGAACCTTTTCCTTCTTCCTCTGCTGTGGTCACACATGGAACAAGAAATGCACAGAGAGTCTCTACGAAATGCAAGGTTTTTGCTTTACTAGGTATCAGGAAAAAGGAAAAACCAAATAACCAACAAGTTCCTCTGGGGGGAAAACAGTGGAGGGTGAGGTGGGTTGAAGATACTGTTAAACTTCTTGAATTAACAAAAGTTAATTCCTTGGTGGTGCAGCTACACATTAATTGTATGAGAGAACCTCTTCATGGGCAAATTTAATTTCAGGAAGTGACTTAGGCCCTGGGAAGAATAGACCACAATATTTCATCAAATACAGCAAAAACAAATTACCTCAGACTCAGGACCCCTGAGACCACTTTCTGAAAGTGTGAGCTGCTTACAGGAGAAGGAAATTCCTTTCTCTGGGAAAGGGAGACAGGGGGTGTAGCAGGGAATGGGAGGTGGCTTCCCAGCCCATTCATGCTCCCCTCATGAGGGGACCACACTTGGAAATACCAAAATGGCAGCCTGTGTGACCACCCCACTTACTCCTAAAAGTGATGGTGAAGTGGACTTTCTTTTGCTTTGTTTTGGGTTTTAGTGAAGAGAGGGTGACTTTCAGGTCTGTTCAGAGTCCGTGGGAAGCCTTTAGGAGCAAGTTCGTCAAAGTCACACCTGCAGGCTTGACTGGAAGACCAGGGACGGGTTCTAGTAAGACGTGAGGGGATTGCAAATGGCTCTGGAAATCCACTCTTATTTCACTTTCTAGTATTTAAGAAGAGACTCACTGGTTGTTTTACCTCCTCGTGTCACAAGGGTGTTACACTTGCATCCAAGACAGAGTAGACACCCTGTGTCGTCTTGCCTTTCTGGTCTCTAATTATGTAGTTGAGATCACGGACTCAGAAGCCTGACTGTTGGGGTTCAAACCTTGGCTATATTACCTTGGTCTAGAGGCCTAGCTCTCTGCACCTCAGTCTTCCCATCTGTAAAACAAAGATTCATTCACCCACTCACTTTTATAAACTTTTATTGAATCCTCTAGTGCAGAGATGAACAAGACAGAGTCTGCTCTCATCGAGTCTCCATTATATTAGGAGGAAAGGCAACAAACAAAGTAGGATATAACAGATACTAATAAGTGCAATGAAGAGAATTAGGTTTATGAAAAAATAAGAAATAACAGAGTTTTATGTAGTAGAGTGACAAGATGGCTGCTGAGCACGACCTCTCTGAAGCGGTGACCAGAATGACAGAGAGTCACCCATGAGTAGATCATGGGGAAGAGCTTTCCAGGCAGACGGAAGAGCAAGTACAGACCCTAAGGCAGAATGAGCTTGATGAGTTCAAGTCCAAGAAAGGCAATGCGGCTGGAGCATTGCGGGTAAACAGTAGCTGGGATGAAAGCCGGCCAGGCTATTGTATTCTAAATATAAGGAAACCACAGGCAGGGGAATGATATGATATGACTTATACTCCCACGTTGTGTGCAGCGTAGACTCCCACGTTGTGTGCAGCGTAGACTATAGCGTGGTGAGAATGGAAGCCATGAGCCTAGTTGTGAGGCTGCAGCAAGGAGCCAAGTAAGAGAGTGTTGCTGGGGAGACGCGGATAGAGGTTGGGTATGTTGAGTAAGAAGAGGTGACAGTAGCTGTTAGTGCATTTGGATCTAGGGACTAAAAGAAAGGATAATTGCTTGGATTTTGGCTTGAGCAACTGGATCCTGTAGAAGGTAGTCTCATTACTACAGTGGGAAGGACTGCAGGTCACGTGGGGGAGGATCAAATATTCTGTTTGGGACATGGGCTTAAGATGCATATTAGGTGTGCTGGTAAAGAGAAAGGTCCTCTGAGTTCTGGGGAAGCATCAGGGATGGTGATTAGAGGACCGTCGCATAGATGTGGCATGTAATACATGTAAAACCATGGCACTGGGTGACATCAGCTGAACAGGAGTTGCAGAGAGGGAGGGAGAAAACTAGAAAGGTATGGTGTCCTGAGAGCCAAGGGAGGAGTTGCAAGGAGGAGGGAGCAAACGACAGCATAAGATGCCGCAGAGGGCTGGGTCACACCAGGACTAAGGGTTGTGGGTTTGTCCCTGGGTTGTGTTTGCCAAGCTGAGGTTGTGGGTAATCCCCAGAGTAGCATCTGGGGAGGGCTGAGGGTTAAGCTCGCTTGGGATTAAGCTCACTTGAGATCTAGCCCCACATCGGGCTCCCCGCTCAGTGGGAAGACTGCTTCTCTCTCTCTCACTCCCCCTACTTGTGTTCCCTTTCTAGCTGTGCTTCTCTCTGCCAAATAAATAAATAAATAAATAAAATCTTAGGAAAAAAAAGTACAGAAATCTGAACTATTCTCCACTATCACCTGGGGACTCAACTAGAGAGGTTGACCCAAATAGTTTCAGCCCAAAGCTGTGAAATATGCTAAAGATCAAGGATGGGAAAAGTCTCTTCTGGTATCCTATTATAGTGGGGTTTCTCGGTTTTACACTATTGACATTTGGGGTGATTCCTTTGCTGTTGGAAGCTGTCTTGTGCACTCTAAAATGTTTAGCAGTGTCTCTGTCCTCTACCCACTAGATGCCAGTAGACAACCAAAAATGTCTCCAGATATTGCCAGATGCTCCCTGGGGGAGGAGGGGGCGTACATTGTCCAACTGTGAATTTATGGTTTGGGATTATTTGTATGTATCCCAGAGTTCTTTTCTAGTCTTGCTCTTTGATAGAGGCTTAACTTTCATCTCTACAAGAAGTTATTCATGGGGATGAAATGTCCAGCACCTCTTTGCCCTCCTTGCATCTCTGTTCAGACCCAGAACCTGTCCCTATCACCAGAGCCAGGGCCAGAAGGTGCTGAAACATACGGAATTCTCAAGGACAACCCCTGGCATCACAAGGTATGTCGACAGGAGCTTGAAGAGTGAAGAGGTGTTGAGTATGAAAACCCTCAACTAATGGATGATTACCACTAAGGCATAACTAGTGGAAGTTGAACTAATCTTTTTTTTTTTTTTTTAATGAAAAAAGCAAGTGTTATATTAGGCAAAGAGTACATGAAACAAGCTTGTTACTCTAAGAAGTGATGCAAGTTGAAAACATAAATTAATTTCAATAATTGTTTGACAAGTGCATAACTAATATTAAGACAAAGAGGATGATGATGAACACTTGGAGGGAGCATCCTTAAGCTTTCTAACAGAGAAGAGACAAGCAAATCAAATACCACAGTGAGATACCACTTCATGTTCCCTAGGACAGCTGGAATCAAAGAAAAAGAAAACTAACAAGTGTTGACGAGGTTGTGGAGAAATTGGAGCCTCATACATTGATGGTGGGAAGGTGAAATGGTGCGGCCACTTGGGAAACAGCTTGGCTATTCCCTACAAGGTTAAATGTAGAGTTACCTTATCACTCATCAATTCCATTCCCGGGTATATACCTCACGGTCATTGAAAACATATTTCCACACACACTTGTACAACACATTTGTAGAAGCATGATTCCCAATAGCCAAAAAGTGGAAACAACCCAAATGTTCATCAACAGATGACTGGATGAACAAAATATGGTATATCCATATCTAGACAATGGAATACTGTTCAGCCATAAAAAGGAATGCTTGCTACAAGAAGGATGAACCTTGAAATCTTTATGCAAAGTGAAAGAAGCCAGGCACAAAAGGCCACATACTCGATGTTTGCATTAGAATAAGCAGATCTGGGAAACAGAAAGTAGATTAGTGGTTATCAGGGGGTTGAAGGAGGAAGGAATTAAGACCAACTACTCAAAGGCCCAGGGTTTTCCTTGGAGGTGATGCCAATGTTCTGGAATTAGGTGGCGGTGATGGTTGCCTGACTCCATGAATACACCAAACATCACTGCATTGTATGCTTTAAACGATGAATTTTATGTTATGTGAACTATATCTCATAAAAAAGAAAAAGAGGCAACAAAGCAAAACCTAGAATTGGAAGGGTGCCTGAGCATCACGGAGTACAAACTTCAAGTTTTCTAGTTGAAGGGCCGTGAGGATATTGTCCAAGCAATTATCTTTAAATACTACTTTACTCAGCATCATTGAGATGTGGGAAAGAGAACTGGCATTAAAAGCAGTCTGAGCCCCACCAAAACCAATGCACACCACCTCTGTGGATTCATCATCTGAACAGACACATGTTTTATTGAGGGCCTACTGGGTGCCTGACACTTCTCCAGGTGCTGGGAGGACAAAGGGAGGGAAGCACAAAAAAATCCGCCTCCGTGGACCTTGGGTTCTCCCAGAAGCCCTCCGTAGACGGCACATTTTAGAAGCTGTGTTGTCAGACTAGTGCCCACTTAGAAATCAAAACCAGCTTCATAAGGGATGGCGGAAGGAACTAAGCATTTTCACCTTTAGAATGAGAAGATTGAGGGAGAATACAGTAACCGCCTTTCAGGCTGTTTGGGAAGGAGAGGAGTTTCATTCTTGGTTGCTCCCAAGGGCTGCGCTCTGTGAAAGCGTGAGCGTTCCGAGAGGTGGATTTGGGCTCTCGTCAAGGAAGGAAGGCAACTCCTAGGATTCCGTGCCTACCGGGTTGCCAGCTTCCCACTGGGCATTCTCACCTGCGTTATCTCATGAAGGCTCACAATAGCCTGACTGGCCCAATTTTTAAAGAAGAGGAAAGGGAGGCTTAGCAAGATGACCTCACCAGTCTGGGGTCCCACAGTTGGCCAATAGTGGGGATGCTAGTCACACCTTTCCCTGCTGACTCCACACTCCGCCCACTGCGCCACACTGTCTTCCCAATTAACGTTTCAAACACGTGCACCTGCGCGGAGAAGAGTACTGCATGGGATGTCAAGGTGGCCCGGATGACCCAATGTGCCTTCCAGAAATCTCATGATACCCGGCAGTGTAATGTCTCATTTGGCTCACTCAGTGGAGAGGGTTAAAGTGATAAAATGAAATTAATAATTCACAGGTCATAGGGGATCAGATGAGAAAATGTATGTCTAGAATCTAGTTCTGGGACATAAACATTATTGAGCAAACATTTACCAAGAATTGGCTGTGCGCCCCGTCCTCTGAGGTGACTCCAGCCTGGTCTTCAGGGAGCTTCCAGTTTTGTCTGGAAAGTAGATGGCACTCCATGAGACAGAAGGCCCAACTCCTTTCCCCTGGTCCCAAGCCCACATTTCCTCCACACAGGGCAGGCTGCTATCCGCATCCCATACCCATGCATTCAGTCATCTGAAAGCATTTACTGGATGCCTTCTGTGGGTCAGGCACTGTTCGAGGCATGAGAGATAAAGCAGTGAACAGAATGGACAGAAATCTTTACTTTTTAGAGGGGGCTTACAGTAAGCAAACACAGATAAAATATTTATTATACTCAGGAGTGAAAAAAGTTATGGAGAACACTGAAGCCTGGAGAGGGTCTAAGGGAGTCCTGAGGAGTATGGAGATTGGAATTTTCAATAAGAAAGGCCCCTCTGAGAAGGTGGAATCTTGGCCTTAACTTGGAGTAGAAGGAGAGTGAGCCATGCAGATACTGGGGGGAAGAGAGTGTAAGGACAAATGCCCAGAAGAGGGAGCATGTGTGGTATGTGAGCCACAAGGGAGCTGAGGTCAGAAAGGTAACGGGGATCCAAACAGTGTAGGGTACAGGGGGTATTGTGAAAATGCGGGTTTACTCTGAGTGAGATGGGAAGTCACCGCAGGCCTGTCTGCTGTGTTGAGGATAGGCTGGAGGGGAACAAGTGTGTGAGTGGGGTGGGGAGGCTGGGGCGGGCGGAATGATCCCTCCGGCGTGTTCGCACCCTAATCCCTGGAATGTGTGATTGTGTTACATTACAAGGCCAAAGGAGCTTTGCAGGTGCAGTTAAGCTTATGGACTTAAAATGGATCATTCTGGATTGTCCAGATGGGCCCCCTCTAAACACAAGAGCCCTTAAGAGCAGAGAGTTTTCTTCAGCTGGGGTAAGACAAACACGGCAGAAAGAGAAGACAGGAAGATGCCACGTATGATGGAGATTTGGTCTTCTGTTTTTAAAGGGAAACCATGAGGCGCATCTGAGTCCCGGCAACAATCTTAAGGAAGCCAGAAGGGGACTTTCCTCTCAGAGCCTGGTCCAGATAAGAGCCCAAGCCGGTTGACACCTTGATTTCAGTCTTGTGAGACTCTGAGCAGAGAGTCTGCCCAAAGCCCCTGCATCTCTGACACACACAATTATGAGATAAGAGGTGGATGTTATTTTAAGTTGTTAAATTTGTAGTGATTTGTTTGGCAGCAATAGAAAACTAAAACCGGGGTGGTCACAGTAAAGCGAGAGGATGATGGTACCGTCCTTTGAAGCCAAATTCTAGAGGGCTTCCAGAAGGATGGAGTGTAGAGAAAGGGAGGAATCATGAATGACTCAAGGGGTTTTGCCTGAGCTATATAGGAGGGATGGTGTTGTCATTCCCTGAGGTCAAAAGATTGTGGGAAGAGCAGGTCTGGGCAGAAAGATCGAGAATCTGGTTGCATCTATATGAAGTTTGGAGATGCTTGGAAAACATCCAAGTGGAAATGTCTAGGAAGGTAGACAGATAAATCTAGGTCTGGGGACAGGTCTACAACGGAGAAATAAATTTGAGAATCATGAGTATGTAGACGATTTTTAAAGCCAGAGACTAAATGGGATTACTGAGGTAAACAATTCTAACATTGACAGCTGTTAGTTATACCTAGCATGATATAGTCCTTTCAGAATCCCCTCCCGTTGGCTGTGGGTGGAACCTGTGAATATACTGAGATTTTTCTCCTATGATTACGTTATGGTATATGGCAAACAGGATTTTGCGGGAGCTACTAAGGTTGCTGTATGTATTAGTCTGTTCGGGCCGCCATAACAAAATGCCAGAGACTGGGAAGATAGATGTCTGAGATCAGGGTGCTAACACGGTCGGTTTCCAGAGAGAAGTTTCTTCTTATAGATCAGGCCACTGTCTCTCTGTGTTCCTATCTAGTAGTGAGCCAGAAAGAAAGTGGTGGGGAAGGCGGGTTGGGGGAGGACAAAAAGGAAGCTCTCTGGCATCTCTTGTTACAAGGGCACTAAGCCCATCATGAAGGACCCCCCATCCTTATGACCTCTTCTAAGCTTAATTACCTTTCCCAAAGGCCTCATCTCCAAATGCCATCACACTGGGGCTTAGGGGGTTCAACATTTGAATGGGGGAACACAAATATTCAATCCGTAACAGTTACTAATCAGCTGACTTTGAGTTCAGTTAAGGGAGATTATCATATGGGTCTGATCTAATTCCATGAGTCCTTTGAATCTGGCTCTAGAGGGCAGAGACAGGAGACAAGAGAAATTTGAAACAAGAGGGATTACATGCATTAGAAATTCTCCATCTCTAGCTTTGAAGCTGGAGGATGGGAGCTACATGGCAACGGATGTAGGCAGGCTCGAGGAGCCCAGGGTGGCTCCCTGCTGAAAGTCAGCAGGAGAATCTCCTGGAACTGAATTCTACCAACAACCTGACTGAACTTGGAAGCAGAGTCTTCTCCAGGGCCCGCAAATGAGAATTCAAACCAACTGACCCACTGACTTCTATTTCTGAAACCCTGAACAGAGGACCCAGCCATATCATGACTGGACTTCTGACCTATAAGAACTGTGAGCTGACAATGGATGTCACTGTAAGCCACGTGGTTTCTGGTTAATGTATTACGTCATAATAGGAAATTAACACAATCACCAAGGGAATGAGCGTGGATAGAGAGGATACAGGGCTCAAGGGCTGAGCCCTGGGGCACCCTAAAGTTTAAAAGTAGTGGAAAGTAGAAAAACCAGAAAAAGGAGATAAGAGGGAGTAGACAAGAGGAAAGCCAAGAAAGGGTCCTGAAGGCTGATTGAAGGAAGTGTTTCTAGGAGGAGAGGAATGTTCATTGTAATGGTTCAAAAGCTCACAAGGACTCTGATACTCTGCCGGAGTTGAGAAACACTCACTAAGAACATTTCTTGTAGCCTGAATTCTAGAAAAGAAGACCAATTGGTGATAGTAGAGATAGTAGAGACTCCCTACCTATCTCTTGATTTTTTTTTTTTTTTTTGAGATTAAGTAAATTCTGGGATTTATAGAAAAAGGAGAGGAGTAGAAGTTGAGTGTTGTTACAGGGAAACACCCTCTCCCCCTTTGCATGAATTTCTATCTCCCTATTCAGGGAAGTGTTAGAGCTGAGTCAATATCTCACAGTGAAGAAATTACTTCTTAGGTCCTTAGAAAGAAACAAACTAGATGTTCACCAACCCTCTTTTCTTCATCTTGTTACACTAGTAAAATATATTTCCCAGAATTCTTTGTAACCAGGTTGACATGTTAGCCAGAGAAACACAGGCGAAAGTGATGCCCCTCTCTCCAGGCACGGCCATAGGACCCCTGCAAGGGCATGAACTATCTGTGCTTGTCAAACAGCTGAATGCAGAGAATCCAGGAGACCCGAAGCAAGGGCCTCACTACAAAATGGGGGAAGTTTGGGTCCCAAGTCACTAGTTAAAGAGGAGCCACATGTCCTGCCGTGGACTGGATATATCTGAAAAATTCTGTTGAAACACCAAGGTTTGGAGTTTTTTTGTTTGTTTGTTATAGCAACTCACATTAATAACCCCAACTAATACAGGTTCTTCTCTGTGTATTCAATGATCTCCTTCCTTCAGCCCTTTGTATGCCCCACAAGATATAGACAAGAAAGACAAGATCTGAGCCCAGAAGATTTATGACTTAAGTTCATATATAAATCCTAAGATCTGGGCTTCTTTGAAGTAAATCTGGCATTTAGATTTGAACTAACTGAAGAGCTCATAGTGAGACCACACATAGTAAGATCAGAGAGAAGGCTGAGTGATTAAAACTTGAAGTGTTTCCAATTGTTGGTAGATCCAGAAGGATAGAAGATATTCTAACACAGAGAGTACATTATTACAAATATTTACTTAGGACCAGAGTCTGAGCTAGGCACTGGGGGAAGGAGAAGTGGCTAAACTGTTATACAAAGCTAAGTAGGACATCTCTGCTTTCCACACAATTGTGTTGATACAAGAATTACCAAATTCAACTCAGTCAGTAAGTGCCTAATAGAAGAACAAAAACAGGGTGCCTGTGTGGCTTAGTCGGTTAAGCATCTGCCTTCAGCCCAGGTCATGATCCCAGGGTCCTGGGATTGAGCCCTATATCGGGCTCCCCTGCAGGGAGGCTGCTTCTCCCCCCGCCCCACCCCGGTCTCTGCCCCTCCCCGCTACTTGTGTGCTCTCTCATAAAAAATGAAACAAAATCTTAAAAAAAAAAAAAAAGAATAAAAACAGCAACAACAAAAATATGATGAAAAAAGAAGGAAAAAAAGTCCAAATGGCATCAAAAGTCGGCAGGGTATGAGATCTAGAAGAAGATGAGATCTGAGTAGATCTTTGAATGATGTGTAGGACTTTGGAGGGGGGCCAAATGTAGGAGAATTACAACAGCAGGTCCTGAAAGAGAGTCATTCGATGGGGAGTGTGTATCAGGATGAATATGTGTGTGTGTGTGTGTGTGTGTGTAGAGGGTAGAAATAAGTTTGGTAGGACAGAAAGAAAAGCAGAAGCTACAGTTTGACTTTTTTGGGGGGTGGGGCACAAATGCAGGAAATAAGAAACTCATTGAAACCCTGCAGAAGGACAGTTTCAAATCCTGCTGTGGGGTTATGGACCTTCTAGAAATCCTCAGCAGCTATAGACTGCCTGGCAAGCTGTGAATTCAGAGAAGAGATGGACATTTTTTTTTTTTAAATCAAAGCTGGAGATGAAAGGCAGAGATGCAAGCATCACAAGGCTTCCCCAAATTTGGCTGCACCTGCAAAGCAATAGGAAGTCTTTTCAATTATGGGAGGTAAAAAGACCACTGGTTAAGTCAGGGGTGGTTTAGCCACATTTTCTTCCAGATAACATTGTCTCCATACAAAGCAGCCCAGTTGGTAGTGTTTTCATTTAAGATTGAGGATGTTTAGCATAAAACCTATTGAGGTGGTCAATAGAGCCATTCACCAAGTATTTCTGGCTCTCCACCTCCTGGGCCTATGGTAGGGACTGGTCTGTGCCCCTTCTGACGTTGATGTGGCCATGAGGCTTACTTTGGCTAAATGAATGTGAGAAGTGATGTGCATAATTTTTAGTGAGAAACTTCCAGAGCCAGTGTGTTCTTGTCATGCTGTATGTCCCCTGCCGAGGCCGTTAGCGAGACAGCTCCATGTGGAATCTGTCAGCCTGTGAGCACGATCCCCCTACTGACCCATGTCAAAGTGAAGACAAACCCTTGTCTGTTCAGCCACTGAGATTAAGGGTCTATCGGTTACTTCCGCCTACTCTTGCTCATACTAACTGATAAATCTGTATCGCTACTTACGAAGACACATAATGGACATTCTCATGGTTTCCTACTGAAGCTGTTAAAATCATATCCCAAGACAACTGCAGTTCCTTTGAAGACTGGAGAATGTCTTAGTGCATTCCAACTACTAAAACAGAATAGCACAGACTGGATGGCTTATAAACAACAGAATTTTATCCCTCAGAGTTCCAGAGGCAGGGAAGTCCAAGATCAAGGCGTCAGCGGGTTCAGTGTTCGGTGAGGACCTGCTTCCTGGTTCACAGACTGCTGTCTTCTGGCTGTGTTCTCAAATGGCAAGAAGAGGCAAGGGAGCTCTCTGGAGGCTCTTGGCTCTAATCCCATTCATGAGGGTTCCATTCTCATGACCTAATCACTTCTCAAAATCCCCACCTCCAAAGACCATCATGCTGGAGTCAGAATCGAACATGAATTTGGGGCAGAGGGACACAAACATTCAGCTCTAGCAGAGAAGATTGATTAAATGAATCCCAATGAATCTTTCCTGAAGAAACTTGACAAGAGGTTGGAGAGAAGTGAAATCAGGAAGGGAGACTAGCAAAGAGGGTCCAATGAGGTAGGAGGAAAACCAGGTAAATGTGTCTTAGCAGCTAAATAGTTTCTGGGAGGAGTGACCAGCTCCGTCAAATGCTGTAGTTGAGAACTGACCTTTATTTGATTTGATTTGATTTGATTTGATTTATGAAGTCACTAGTGACCTGGGTCAGGGCAGGTGTTGGTGGAGTGCTGTGGGGGGAAGGCGACAAACTCTGACTGGAGGGAGTTTAAGGAAAAGAGGAAATGGGGAATTAGAGATAGGGAATACACACATCTTTTGTTTTTTTGTATTGTTTTGTTTTTTAGAGAGGATAGCATTCATTCTTACGCAGCAAGAATGATTCAGTAGGGAGGAAAAATTGTGCTATTGAAGGAGAAGGGGGAGATTTTCTAGAGCCACATGGTGTATTAGTTATCTCTTGCCGCATAACAAATCATCCCCAAACGTAATGGCTTCAAACAACAAACATTGGTTGTCTCCTGATTTCTGGGGGTTAGAGATCCAGGGTGCCTTGTTCAGGGCCTCTGGTCGGCATCTTTCCCAAGGCTGCATCAGGAGTCAGCCCTGGCCACCCGCATCTCAGGATCCACTGGGAGAGGAGCCATTTCCATGTCACTTGCTCTATTGGTGACAGGCTTCAAGGTCCTTATGGGACCTCTATCGAGCATCTCACAAAGTGGCAGCTGACTTCCCTCAGAGTAAGAGCTGGGGGGGGGGGGTGTCATCATTTTTGTAATTTCATCAGGAAGTGCCCTCTTATCCCTTTTTGTTAGAAGCAAATCACTAGGTACAGCCCACACTCAAACGAAGAGGTTTATACAAAGGCATGAATTCCACGAAGTGGGGATCATCAGGGGCACCTGAGAGGTCACCTACCACAAAAGAGATGGGGTCTAACGCCTAAGTAGAGAGACTGGCCCTCGCTGCAAGCCATGATTGTCCATCTCTAGTCACAGGAAAGAGGGCAACGCTTGTGGGTGCATAGCTGATAGTCAGGGGCATGGAGGGAAGGTGTCTGCTCATTAGCACTGACCTCCTGGGAGAAAGGCAGAAGATAACATGAAGAAATGCAGCCTCCTTTTCCTTTCTTCCTCTCTGTAGCCTCAGCATAGCTGGGATTCTAAATCTAGCATAACACAGTTCCACGCTCTCCAATTCTAAACAGTGATGCATTTAAAGCACCCTCCCAGGGTTTAGTAATAGTTTTACTTACTCCAACTCATGAAAAGAAGACCCACAGGAAAGCATAAGTAGGAGAAGGAAAGGAGAGCTAGGGGGAGGAGAGGTGTGGCACCATATGAAGGAGTCACCCACCCCTGGGTTTTCAGGCATATTAAGCCAGAAGACTTTGCCTTTGCACATTTGCAGTTCAAGGGAAAAGACTTCTCGGTGGCTTGTTCTGTTGAAGCAGAAAAGTGAGATAATTTTCTTTCTTTTTTTAAAATTGAAGAATAATGGCACACCATATTGACGTAGGTGTACAACATAGTGATTTAATGTTTCTATATATTATAAAATGGTCATCATAATAAGCGTAGTTACCATGGCACCATACAAAGTTGCTACAATATTATCGATTATATTCCCTGTGCTGTATATGACATCCCAGTGTCTTATTTATTTCATAACTGGAAGTTCAAACCTCTGATCCTGGTCACCTATTTTTTTCCATCTCCCCACACAACTCCCCTCTGGCGACCACCAGTTTGTTCTCTTTATCTGTTAGTCTGTTTCTGTTTTGTTTCATTTGCTTGTTTTATTTTTTACATTCTGCATATAAATGAATCAGATGGTATTTCTCCTTTTCGGTCTGACATATTTCACTTAGCATTAGAACCTCAAGGTCCATTCATGTTGCTGCAAATGGCAAGGTATCATTCTTTTTTATGGCTGAGTAATAGTCCGTTGTATGTATAAATATGTATACCACATCTTCTTGATCCGTTCATCTATTCACAGACATTTAGGTTACTTCCCTGCCTTAGCTCTTGTAAATGATGCTGTCATGAACAGGAGCAAACTTTTTTATCTTGACTAAGAGTATCCCCAGATGGATCTCCACGTCATGATCAAGTGAATTTCAGAGAAGAGCACATCATTGTCAGCATATTATCAAGGGTCTTCTGGTTTGATTTTTAAGAATGTCAGAAGGGAAGTCTTACTGTTGCTAAGGGGGCACCATCCACACAGAATAAAATGTGAGTGATGCTTCCTGCTCTTGGGCATCTGATGGGGCTTGCTTGGCAAATTAGGAGCTCAGGAATAGCAGTTGTTATTAGTGGCTCATCGCCATCTGCAAATGACTTAGGGTTCTCTGCCTTGCTATTATACGGATGGAATTTATCCCAGACTGCACTCTCCTGCTTTGCCTCCATTTTTTTTTAGTCCAAAACCCCAAGTGCCTTCTTCTCTCCCATTCCTGACGTTCTTGTAAGTGCGTTTCCCCAGCCAGGAGCTCTCTTTAGCCAACGCAACCATTTGCATTCTCCAAACTTTCCCAGAGGCTTGCCCTATGCTTCGAGAACTACCAGCAGGAAGAACAGCTTTCTGTCGCCTCCTGGAGAGGCCTTTATACCCCCCTCACTGGTGAAGGTAATCCCCAAGCCCACTGCAGCGGACAAGTCAGTATTTCCAGGGAACACTTTTTGAGAAAGCCTCCAACCATACATCTGGGTAGAAACTCGGCCTCGACCTGGTCCGGTGAGCTTCAGCAGGAAGACAAAGCCTGCTGTTTATCACAAGAACAGCATTCTCTAGACCTCTGACAAGCGCTAGCCAGGTGGGGTCTGGAACTGCTTCCGCCCCCGGAAACCAGCGCCTTGCTGGTGCGAAGCGCTCCCCACCGCTCCCCCAGCGCTGCTCTGCGCGGGGAAGGGGCAGTCCCCCCGCTCCGCGTGTGGGGTGCGGAAGCCGACTTCCCTCCTCTTACACTCAAGGTGAGGGCGAAAGTGGCTGCCCTGGGTAGAAGCAGGGGCTGGCATTTCAATAGCCGCGGGAGTCTGAGGCTTGGAGAAGGCCTCAAGGTCCAAGGAGGCTTCGATCTCAACTGCTCCCAGAGGGCCTGGACCCCGGGCAAGCCAGACCTCCGCCTCCTCTTCCTCCTGAGCCCCAGGGCTGCGTTGCGGGGCCGCGGGCACCCGATTCAGACCCGGCCCAGGCCTGTCACCCAGCGTGTGCCTGAGAGGAGACAGAGAGGGGGTGCCCAGAGGGGGCTTTGGGCGGGTGCGGATGGTGAAGCCGCCCAGGCCTGCGTGTGCAGTCAGCTTTGTTATTTCGCGCAGCTTCCAAAGAGGAGGACGCCCTGGCTCCAGGGAGACAAAGAGGCCCAAGGGCGACTTTTCCCAGCGGGAGGTGGCGGGGGCTTTGGGAGTGTGGCGGGTGGGTAATTATTCCCCGCGGCCGCCCCTCTGCCCGCAGACATCAGAAAACAAACGCCTCCTGCGAGGGCCGTCCCCTCCCTAGAAGGGGCAGCTCAGACGTTTTCTTTCCCGCAGGGGGGGTCACGACCTCCATCCGTTACACCCGGGGACAAGTTCGGGGTTCTCTAGTTTTGCGCAGAGACCGGTGTTGAGTAGTCCTAGCCCCAAATTTGGACAGGGAGAAGAGCACCCCTCCCACCCCATTCCCCACCTCCAGGTTCGCAAAGTCTGCACCTCAGTAACACAAGTCAGGGCAGCTTTCTAGAAAGGAAACGGTGTCCAAAGACCCCGGGGAGTAGGTGCACCCGGGCAGCCAGGTGGGGGAGGGTGTGTAGCCGGGTGTGGGGGCTCAGAGAGACCCAGCGCTGCTCCAGCCGCATCAGGAGTGCGAGACTCGCGCTTTCCCGCTCCCCGCGCCCCAGAGAGGTGAAAGGGAGCGGTGGGCGCTGCCACTGCGGGCTCATGTTTATTCACGCAGCCTTAAACAGCCCGTTCGGATACATATTCATCAACCACTCTAACTACTTACACAAGGTTTGCAGGAGAACACCGAGGCCCTGAAAAGTCAGAGCAGCAACTTGGGCTTGGGCTCTAGAAGCGCAAAGAAGCCTTGGTCTGGAGCAAACCAGCCTTTGTCCGGCAGCCGCGTCCCCAAAGCGGCCCGAAGTGCGGAGGTGGCGGAGTTGGGACAATTAACTAAGGGCCTTATTTATATCCCCAGGCTCTCGCCCAGGAGCTGGGAAGAGCTCCCGGACCGTCCTACGGGGTCACCAGGGCAGATTTCCCAGGAAGAAACGAGAGCTTTCGCTCCACAGTCCCAAGACTGCTAACGAGCCTCTTCGAAAGTTCTACCATAACTGATTTATTTTTCCTAAATAAGTTTCAGGCAGCTTATAATGTGTTTTCCACTGTGGGTCTGCAGGGATTAAACTCGTGGAGCAGAGGCTGGCCCCAATCCCAGAGACTCCGCTTTGTAAAATATGGCTCCAGCCGAAGAGCAAGGCGTTGCGGGGGCTGGGGTAGGGGGACCTTCAGGGCCTCAGTTCCACGCGGAACCTGTGGGAGCCAGCGTGAACTTCGCTGCCCACTCCCGCCCTCCCCAACGGGGCCATTTTTCTTAGATGTGGCTGAACCCGCAGGGACCTTGCAGAGGAGCAGAGTTGGGGGGCGTCTGGAAGTCTGGGGTTCTCCACCTCCTCTTGCTGTTTGTCACGTCCTATCCCTCACCTGCCCTCGGCAGCACCTTTTCCCAGGTGTTGAACCTGAAGGCAAGAGGGAATGCCAGTGGTGCTGCTCTTCTATTATCTTTCCTGTCCTGATTTTCTTTTTCTTTTATCCTCCCTCTTTTCCTTCCGTTTCGCTCAGCACCCACTCTTCGTACTGCCTCCCTGAAAAGGTTCTCCATCTCCTCTCCAGGCTCTACGGGCGTTTTCTCGTTCCTCGTCACTGAGCGGGTCTATGCAGGCACTGGCCATGTAGGCCACCATTCAGGCGATCAGTTTAAAGCCAACACCCTTACCAAAACTTCAGCCAAGTAGGAGACAGTGAGAGGGAGAGCGCGCGAAAACGTTGTCGGCCAGATTTCTCGTGTGTTTGAGCGCGGTCATAATTCCACACAATTTCCTCTGCCTCTTGATACACGCCCGCATAGATTTCCAGTCTGTCGGAATCTCGGCGGCTAGTCCCAAACCCAGGCTTTACAATATGGTGGTAAATAAACCGGGGTTCGCTCCAAACCAGGGGTGTCTGTGTATGCGCGCGCGCGCGCCACGCCCACAAACTTTGGATGTGAAATGGACAAGTGGAAAAAGCACTATAAAGTTCCTCAAATTCAGTGGCAGTACTTGCAGCACTCTGGGGAGGAGAGGTTGAGCTCCCGGCGACGTCAAGGTGGTAACATTCTCCGACGCTTGCTTCCCCGCCCGGCTCTGAGCCTCCCCCACCTCCCTCGCCAGGCCACACACGCCTTGAGTTCCTGAGGGTCCTTTTAAAGGCATTCCCTCTTCTGCAAACAGACTTCTCTCCACTCCTGACCTCATGAAAAAGCTAGCCCCAGTGGAGCCAACCGATCTGAAAAGCCTCACTTGGTCTCTGTTATCTGAAGCTGCGCCTCTCCTTTTGAGATTTCAAGCTTTCTGCCAGTGGCTAATTACCTTGGGGTCATCCCAAAATAAAATACTAAGGCTGAGCTGAGCAGGGAGGAGGGTGCTCAAGTGAAATTGATAATCCAGTAATATCATTCTGTGAAGAGAGTCTGAAGACATCCTCGTAATTTCCCCCAAGAAATCTGGTTTTACTGGTCGATCTCAGTAGGAGAATTCTTTGCCTAGAGGCTTGAAATGAGTAATAGGCCATGTGTCTCCAAGTGCTCGGCTAATATGATAATAAATACATTCAAAGAGAGCAATGGGGTGTTTACAATTAGTATCTTAACTTCTGCTGTTTGTAAAAAAGTCCCTAAATAATGCCTCCCCCAATCAAGCGAGGAGCCCAAAGGAGGTAGAAATCAGGTGGAAACATCTTCAAAAGGAATTTAAAAGCCAAAGCCGATTTTATTTCCTCCAGTCAAGTGTGAATGGTGGGGGGCCGGGCAAGAGCGCTGGAGACTACCTGACAAAGTGTGCAGGGAGGTGTTGGGGTGGGGAGAGGGACAGGGCAATGAGGGTCACAAAAGTGAAGACGCCTTCGCTGGTTGCCTTGTGGATACTACGTCCCTGCTTTGTGTCCAGGAGGACTCCGAAGGCCCAGCAGCGACCTTGAACCTGGAAACCCAATCCAACAGGTCGCTGCCTCCCCCACAAATGACCATCACCCCCAATTGCTGTGAATTTTATCAACTTAGAGTGACTTTCAACGGTTTAACCTGGATAGAGCTCGCGGCAAGTTTTTCAGATTTCAGTTTCTAAGAATTTGCATGTTTTAAGTGAAGCTGAAACCGGGAAGGCTCGGGTTACACTTTAAAATATGTGAGGCTTCTGCACGGCTCCCTAGCTTGGTAAGGCTCAACTGCTTCTTTTAAAAAAGAAGAGGGAAAAATCCTACTGCTTTCAGAGTTTGGGATCCCACTCCCCCCACCCGCCCCTTCTGTCACCACAATTCAGAAGCAGTTGTCACTGCTTCTCAAAACTCAGTTTCCCGACAGCCGTCCAGGAGGTTGGGAGAGCTGGGGCTCTGAGCGCCCTCGGAGCTTCTGCGAGATCTCGGAACCTGTCACCTCCGCGGTCTATAATTTGCACTATTCATTTAAGTTAGGGGCAACTCAGAAAGCGACTGGAAAGTTCGACGGCTGGGTGGCCCAGCGGCCCGGCAGGCATGGTGGTCAACCATAGAAAATAATTGACATTGTGGGCTGTAATGGCCCCTACCGACGCCCGCCTCCGGGGCAGCATAAGAAATCCAAGGACAGCTCAGATCTCAGCGGGTTCGCGCCCTGCCTTCGCCCGCTATTCAGCTGGGACGCTCCCCAGTCCTGCGGAACTGAGTCAAAGACGTACAAACCGAAGGGAAACCCGGCGGGAGTAAGGGGAGTAAAACCGAGAGAAAGCCAAGCCTTAAGTGTATTCGAATTCTTTGAACGGGTGGGTACAACGTTTCTACCCACCCAGGTGGGGCTCCTCAAAGGCCCTTTTGGGTGGATTTAGCGGTGAGGACAGAGACGGAAGGGAGGTAGTAGCTTGTAGCCTGTTTGGTTTTTATATCTTTTCCAGCGGCCCAGATGGACAAAGAAAGAACCCTCAGAGAAGTGGGGGCGATCTTCCCTCCTGGCCCACTCTCCTCCCCTAGATAAAGGGGGAGGGGTGGCAAGGGGGCGGCGAAAAGCAAATCGGCCTTGGTATTCCCCCTCCCCCACATCCATAGGAGGCCCGGATTCCCCCACTAAATTTATATTCATTCATTCCACAACTCTTCATTCAGCACCTACCAGACACCAGACACTGTATTAGACCTTCCAAAATGCAGCATAAATGGAAATCAGGCTCCAAACCCAGAGCTTAAGGATTGGCTCCCTGAAATGTTCTAAGATCAGCATGCATCTTGGAATGGCCAGACTTGCTGCTCTACAGATTCCAACGCTGGGCAAAGGGACACAAGGAAACATAACTTCTGCATAACTTTTACTTCTCCTTTCCTTTTTTCTTTTTTCAAGTACCAAAGCACCATTAATTAGAAGAATAATTACTGCTACGCTATATTATCCCAACCTGTTCAATTTCTATCTGCTGCAGACAATGCTAATAATGGCAATTATTGCTTCTATAAACATCCTGAGGCAGCACTCTCCTCCCGCAGTGTGTGTGTGTGTTTAAAGAATATATATAAAAAGTTCCCCCGCTCATTTGCATAGCTTCATCTTTACCTTTTCCCATTCAACCCTTGCAAAAAGCATATCTATTCAAAGCCCTTGCAAAAAGCATATCTATTCAAAGGGCATTTAGTCCATTTCTTTCTTGGCCGGTAAACCTATTCATCAATTGTTCTGCCTTGTAGATCGCATTCTAATGCTAATCTAGCGTGTTAAATATCTTTTTGTTCCCCTTTCACCGTTTTGTCATTCAGTTTATCCAGTTTTGGTCACCCATTTTATTTATTTATGCGCCTGCTCCTATTCAGGGGCTCATGTATTTTTTATTATGTTGTTTCACTGTCACGCAGTGTCAACTTAGTCTATTCAATGGGGGCTACTTGAAGGCCGGAGGGACAAAGCGTGTACACATTGCACCGCTATTCATTCCGGCCAGCTGGATCGGCTGAAAAAAAAACCTTGTGAAAAGAAACGCCTCACAATGGACACAGAAGAAGTGCACAATGCTAACAGTTTTCCAAATACCACTGATTGGTTTCTTCACAATGAGGAGAAAGCCGCCGCTTTTTCTTAGCTCCACTTCAACAAACAACACTCTCACAAAACCTCCCAACCCTGCGTTTTGTTCCGGGACAAAACCTCCTCGACTGTCTAAACGCTCCCACTGAAGGACAAAAAAAAAAAAAAAGGATGGAGAGAAAAAAAAAACCTCTTTCACGATTTCCCCCTTTTTTCCCCCTGCAAGAGAGAAAAAAGAAATGGGGGGGGGAGGATTGTCAGTGAATTAATAATATCAGTCTTTTAAAAGAAAAGGGCTGACCTTTGAGATGCACTGGGCTGAGGGAGAAAGAACGGGGAAGAGAGAAATAAAGTTTGGCGGCGCTCTGTCTCCGCCGGGCTGTGGGCGCGGGACGGACACCGACACCGGGGGCGGCCGAGTTGCGGGGAACTCCCCCGCCCGCAGGGGCGGCGGCGGCGGGGAGCGCCCGCGCCGAGCCGCGCTCTGATTGGCTGGCGCGCGGGTCCCTATCAGCTCCGGGCAGACCGTCCCATCTTCTCTCCATCTTCAGCGCCCCTCGCCGAGGCCGCCCGGAGTCGGGGGCTGAGCGCTGGACCCGCGCCGTTTTGTCCTCGTTTCTGGCGGGGGGCGGGGAGGGGGCGAAGAGGGCAGGAAATTGTCAAAAGAAGTGACAATAGCGGCCGGCCCCACTGCTTCCCGGAAGCCATCTCGCGCGCGCATCAGCGTCCCCCAGCTCCGCGGCTTACAGCTCAGGGTAAATTCCACCTGTTGGCGCCAAGCCTGAAGGCGACAAGCCTGGCCCTTCAGATGTGAGGCTTGTTTTAAGCCTTTTGGGCAACCGTGACTACCTAAAAAATGTCGTGGCTATTTCAAAAACTTAAAAAAAAAAAAAAAGGAAAATGTAAGAAGGGAGTAAAGGGAGAGAGGGAGGGAGGGAGGAGAGAAGAGGTATGGGTAAGGACAGAGAGGCAGAGAAACCTCAAGCCCGCCTCAAGCTCTTTGCCTAGTCCCAGCTCTGTATTTGTGGGCCACTTTCAGAGCTCTACAAATACACCTAGCTCCTTCTCCACGCGCTTGCCCTAGAGTCGCTCCCACTTATTTCTGCACAGTCTAATTCGGAGGGAGGCTTTCTCCAGACGCAATTTGTTGGCAAGAACACTGGAGTCGAAGGGGTGATAAGCTGGTCACCCCCCGTGGGACCTATGGGCATACTCAGACAATCAAACAGTTGCACAATCTGTTGGCGATGTGACCCTGTGTGCGCACCCCCAGCAGCTTCCCCCCTCCCCTTGCTCATCTTTCTAGTTCTCTTTTTATTCATCAGCACTCCGGAGCGCTGCTCCCAGAAAGCGCTGATCTTTGGGAAAAAGGGAGGGGTAGGAGGGGGCGGGGAATCTTCGGGCCGGTGGGGCCAAGCTGGAAGGCTCAGGGAGGTAACTAAGATTTAGGGCTGGGGTGATTTCCAGCAAGCCGCAGGAAGTTCCGTGTTGAGAAGTGATGGGCTGCTACAAAAGGGAAAGACGAAGCCTTGAAAGGATTTAATTAACCGTGTCAGGGATAATTACCCCTGGACAGTCCAAATTAGTTTTGCATAATCGCTCAGAACCATATGAATTAACTTATAATATTGCAAAGAGCTCAGGGAATAACAGGAGAGGGATCGTTTTAATTAGTGAATCAGGGTCAAACCAGCAGAGCCTATTTCTCACATTTCTAAAACTTTTCATGGTTTTTAAAATATTATTCTATTGGGGGAAAACAATGACTTTAAAGAGTTGGGTCGCTTATAAAGACGTGCAGCTCCCAGAGAAGGGTCTCTGTCAATAGGGAAACTAGTTTAGGACTAGTTGAGTCCTATATCTTGAGAATTTCTAACTTGGTGGGCAGAAAAATCAAGATCTTCCTAAGTTAATTTTTTTTTTCTCTGATAATCTTCCTGGTGCCCTGTCATTTCCTTTCTAAAATGAAAATCCTTTATGTGAAAACTTGTCTAGCCCTGGAAATTCAACCCTTTCCTGCAGCATTTGTTATACTTATATTTTAATGCCACTTAATATGACAGAATAAAGCCCTTAAGAGGCCAAAAGTTGTACATCGTCCTTTAGCCTTCCAAATAAAATCTTAAGGTGTAAACAAGGACTATGCCAAAGATACGTGAACACATTACACTGACTTAAGTGGTGGGGCTCTCCCACTAAACAAGATAAAGTGGTCAGGCAACTTTCCTCTCTTAAAATGTTACTGGAAACTCATGAAATGCTTTGAAAGGTCTGAAGTTTTCAATGGGCTCTGTTCTACTGGTTCGTGAATGCCCTCCCCCCACCCACGATAATACAACTACTTGGGTTTTTTTTTTATCTTCTTTCCTATTCACGATTAAAAATGTGATAAATCAGGTTTTTGGCTCTGAATAACAATGGCTTGATTTAGATTTCCTAGTAAATCCATTCAAAAGTGAAACAAAGGCTGCCTTTGGAGGATACCTTACACTTCACCTGGACCAGGCACGTAAGGGCAATTCAGATAAAAATCTTGTTAGGAACTCAACAAGAAATAGAGGATTTTCTCTTTTCCCTGGTTCAGGCTTTATTTAAACTCTTTGTTCAAAAAAAATGAACAGAGTGATAGTTGGATTCTAATTTACAGATATAGTTTAGACGTCTAATATTAAATTAGAAGATCACACAAGAAACCATTTACACATAAAGGTTAAAACCAATACTTAAACTTTTTAAAACTTTATATTACATAAAGTCAAAATGAAACTAAATACATGTTAGCCAACTTCATTCACAAACATTAGTCAAAAATATATACATTTAAAAAGAAACAAAAAGCTATAATTGAGGTCCTTTTCTCTAAAATGTGTTTTATCATAATTTGCAAATGAATTGCAGGTAATCTAAAAAATAAGCTAATTAGGGATGGAACTCCAAAACACATTTAAGCGGTTCAAGTTGGTGAAGAAATGCTAGCTGAGAATCAGAGACATCTGTCAAACAATTCTGTTTTTTTTTTCAGTTTTGCTAAATAATAAATATAGTATTACCACTCAGACAAAAAGTCTGATTTAATCTTAGATAAAATCGCGATTCTGAAATAGTCCCGCAATTTTTAAAAGTTAACTTTGACATTTGCTCAAAATGCTTTAGAGTCTAAAACCGACTCAAATTTAGGGCAACGCAAATAACACATTTCCAGACTCTATGTTTTCACGACATATACACATTTACAATCTTAAGGTGAACTCAGCCATAAGGGGAAAATAGAAACAGTGCCTTTTATCTTTCTGTAAACTGTGTCAGAAATCCAAGCAAGTGGACTCAGGGAAACTTATCAGTTTTTTGTTTGTTTTTGTTTTGTTTTGTTTTGAGGTATAAAATCCAATTGACAACTTTTCATCTCGCACATATTTCTTGTTTGCATTCCTTGCTCTTAAGAGCTCTTGCTCTCATTTGCATATGACGTGATAAACAAAGGAAAGCGTGATCATCTCACATACAAAAGGCCAGATTCGAGCCGGTCACTGGTCAAGAATGGATCCGGTCTGTGAGTTCTGCTTGAGAGAACGGAGATTTGCAAAGTCAAATAGTACAAATAGGGAGCAAGGCCGCTCAGAGCCATCTCGCTCTGAGAAACTAGTGACACAGTTCAGCTTTTCCCGTGTGCCAGCCATTTCAGACCTAACACTTGAACAGAGTGCATGCGACACAGACCAAGAGGGGGAAAATAATAATGAGAAACAAAAACAAAACCGACAATTAACTTCCAACAAACAAAACTGGAAAGCCCAACGTATCAAAAAGTTACTCCTCCACCTCTGTGGGCCAAAACGCAACAGGTCCCGAAGTGCAAAGCAAACATCAACTGCTGTCGGATACAACCGCCCTCCTTAAAGTGGGCTGCCGAAGTGCGGTCTGAAATGATCCTGTGAATTCACACGCACACTCGCACGAGCACTCGCGCGCTCTGCCACTCGCGCCCCGACTGGCATCTCTGCCTCTGCCTGAACCTATACATCTTATGTACATACAAACCGGGGCCCCCGTCGCGGGAGGGCGCACGGGGAGGCCGCGGAGTTCGTACCTATACAAATGTACACGTGTGCACGCCGGTCCTCGCGAGGCGGCCCCGCGGGGTCATAGCGCGGCGGCGTAGGCCGCGGGGTAGGGGTCCAGCTGAGGCTTGCCCATGCCGGGCAGCAGGATGTAGGCGAGAGGCGGCTGCAGCCCGGGGCTGGGCCACGCGCTGCAGTTGCACGGGATCATATAGCCCGGGTTGCCGGGGCTGGGGTGCGAGTGCGTGTGCCCCCCGGCGGCCGCGGCCGCTGCTGCAGCCGCAGCCGCCGCGCCGTGGAAGGCGCCGGCGCCCGCGGTCGGGTAGCCCAACGACGACGCGTACGGGAGGCCGGACGACGACGACGAGATCTCTGCCATCTTGGAGCCCAAGTCGAGCAGCGAGTAGGGGCTGCCGGCGGCGGCAGCGGCGGCGGCGGCGGCGGCAGCTGCGGCCGACTGCGGGAAGAAGACGCGCGCGGCGGCGGCGGCGGCGGCAGCGGCCGCCTTCTCGGGATTGGCGAGCAGCGATTCGGGAACTAGGCCGCCGCCTGCGCCCGCGTGCAGCCCGGCGCCCGCTTTGAGCGCCGGGTGCTCGGCGTCGGCCACGCCGCCCAGGCCGTAGGGCACCGGGAAGGCGAACTTGTCCTTCTTGAGCAGCGTCTTGGGCTTGCGCCGCGGCCGGTACTTGTAGTCAGGGTGCTCCTTCATGTGCATGGCGCGCAGGCGCTTCGCCTCGTCGATGAACGGCCGCTTCTCCGACTCGGTGAGCAGCTTCCACTCGGCGCCCAGGCGCTTGCTGATCTCCGAGTTGTGCATCTTGGGGTTTTCCTGGGCCATCTTGCGCCGCTGAGCCCGCGACCACACCATGAAGGCGTTCATGGGCCGCTTGACGTGGTCCACCGGCTTGGACATGCTCTCGCCGTGCCGCGGCTGCAGCCCAACGCCGCCGCCGCCGCCGCCCGGGCCGTCGCCCTCCGCCCGGAGGAAATCAATGTTGGCTGTCCGCGGGGGACCTGTTCGGCCTGCCCGCGCTCGCCTCGCCTCACTTCGCGCCCCGGCGTCGCTCCCGCCCGGGAAGAGAGGGCTGGGGGCTGAGCCCAGGGCCGCGCCGCGCCCCGGGCCTCCCTCGTCTCTACCGCCGAGCGCCCGGGAAAATCCTCTCGCGGGCACAGGAACTTCTCGGCGGTGCCCCCAGCCCGCGGTGGCAGTTGACCCTTTGCTTTCTTTTTGTTCTTCCTCTCCGGCTGCTTTTGCTTGCGAACTCCCCCCGCAGGTAGTCGCTATCCCCTCAGAACTCTTCTCCTCCTCGGTCTTTTCGCTCTTAAATGCAGAGCAGCTCGGAAAGTTGCGTCGCGAAGACCCCACCAAGTTGAGCCGAGGAGCCCGCCGCCGCGTGCTGCCAAGTGCCAAAGGGGGCCCTCGGCGGCTGGAGTGTTTGGGTTCTCCTCGGTGACTTTCTCATTTGACAGTAGCAGATGGGGGTGGGGAAGGAGGGGAGGTGGCCCCGGAGGTGGAAGAGGAGGGGGAGGCGGAGGAGGGTCCGGGCGCAGCAAGGGAACGCAGAGCGCAGCAATGGATATAAATACAAATACAGCAGCACCAGCCGGTCTTCCTGGCTCGCGGCAGGGCTCGCTGGTGGGAATCCCCCCCACCTCCAATCGGGAGATGTCTTCCTCTCCCGCTGCCTGTCCCGGAAGGAGGCTGGGGGCTTAGGCAAGCCTGGGGTCGCTGGGCCTCAGGGGAAATCCTTCCGGCTCGCCGAGGCGCCGCGTCCCGTAGTCCCCCGGGCCATGCCGGCTCCGCTTGCTCTGAGCTCCTCCAGGGGCACCCGCAGACTCGAGCTCCCGGAGCGCGCCGGGCGTGGAGGGCGGCGCTGCCGCGGCGAGGCCGGCCGGGTACCCGCCGCGTCCCCTCCTGGCTCCTCCCGGCCGCCTCGCGGCACTTGCAACTAACTTCGCCCAAGTTTCCTGCGCCGGCGCCGCCGCGCCCCTCTCGGCGCGCTCGCCTCGGTGCGTGCGCCCGCGTGTGCGCCGCGCCCGGGGCCCCTCTCTCCCGGCTTCTCTGGCCAGAGCCGAGCGGGTGCCGAGCGGAGGTGCTGGAGGAGGAGATTTAAGGAAAACGCGCCATCACCTCTATTCGCAGGTCCGCGCTGGGGCTGCTCCGGCTTCCCCCACTCCCGTAGCACAGCGGGCCCCTTCCTGGCCCAGGCCGCCGCTCCGCCGCTCCCGAGGCGGCAAAAGCCCTGTGCACGGGCTCAGGTGAGTGTGGCTACCTGCGTGTGCACGCGCCCGGAGCCCGCGCAGGGTGTGCATGTCCAGCCGCGACTGAGTGTGTGTATATCTGGGGGCACGCGGAGGAGGTGGAGCCCAAGACTCCAGGAGGGAGGAGGGACCAGCGGAGCCTCCTCCCGCTCCCACACCCTCAGGACGGCGAATTAAACTGGATCCCCTCCGCCCCCTCCATACTCTTCCTCCCACCCCTTTTCACTTGAGAGCAGGTTGAGGCGAGCGGGGAGCTAGGAGCGCGCCGCGGAGTCTGCGCACTGTTTGGTGTTGGCAACCCCTGGTGTCATCCCAGCTACCCCGGCCCTGGTCGCGGCTCTGGGATTCTCTGCCCGGAGGAAGGAGGCGCGCAGCAGGAGGAGAGCCTCTCCAACTACGGCAGAAGAGGGGACGCGCTCTAGAAAATGTTGGAGACTTTTCCTGGGAAGAATGCTCATTTTCCTTGGAGGTCCAGATGTTATTCGCAACAGATGCTGCCCGCATTTTCTTGCGCTGATGACGCACCCAGTCAGAGGTAGTGAAGTGAAAAATAACTGAGGAGGAACTGTGCGTCCTCTTGGCAACCCTTTCGGAAAGGAGCTCGCCCAGGCCGAGAATAGGCATCCCTGGCTGACTGTTAAACTCTTTGAAAAATCTGAGTGTTTTGTTTTGTTTCTATTCTGGTCGTCAGAGACATCTTTATGCCGATCTCTATAAGGTACAGTTAACACTATCTCACTTAAATGCATAGCTAGGGTGAAGGTGTTCAGAATCAAGTAAGTGTCAGCCGTGGCTCCGAGAGAACAAAGTGAAACATACCAGTCACTCTGTACCGAAAGAGCTTTATGCTGTTAAAGTCAGTTTCCTTTAGAAAGAGCAGGTTTTTTTTCCCTCATAATCGACATGATGCAAAAATAGCATGATTTTGTTTGCATATTTTTATCACTTCTTGGTATGCTGCCGCACACTCATAGCGTGATCAGTCTGGAGGTTTTACTCACAAGTTGGCTTGTCCTTCAGGGAGAACTTGCTTGCCTTCTTTCTTTGGCAGTTAGGATTGGACCTAGCCATGTGGTGTGTGCGAGCAGGAAGTTTATAAGCGGTTAACTCTTTAAGACTTCCCTGCAATATATGTTCATCTCATACTCAGACACTGGGACTCAGGTCACTGACTGGTTGGGAAGTAAAATAAAAACTGTTTGGGGCCATCAGATTTATTTAAAAGTTTGGCTTGTTTTACTGCTCATTTTAAGAATAGTGATTATTGCTTTCGTCTTAGTTGCTGTGACATACAGAAATGTGAGCCAACAGTGAAATGTATGGGATTCTGTATTTTTCTTACAATGTCATATTTATAAATGTTTACTTTGTATTAGTTATGTCCTCGTATTGCTGGAACAATTGGACTGATTTCTGTGGAACCATATTCCTTTATAGGGCTCTATAAAGCCACCCTGTCTTTCGCAGACTCTGGGTGGAGTAACGTTGAAACACTATCAGGTGTAATTACATAGACTAGAATATTAAATATACTGTTTTGTGATGATAAACTACAAAATTATCATCCCTGAGCTTTCAACCCAACTTGTATAGTAGGTTTGAGACAAAAATATTATACACTGTCATATGAAGAATGTATGTGTGGGGATGAAGAGTTGAAAAACTGTTATTCACTAAACATTGTGAATGAAATTGAATCTAATCATGAAAATTATCTTGACATATACAGATAAGGATTGAGAAAAGATATTTATATTGGCAAGTTAAATTATAATCTACTCTTTTCAAATTTACATTTAAAAATCTATTGTAATAAACTGTTACCATAAAAAATGTTCATACATGCGATTGAAATGTGTGCTGATTTGTTACAATGTCTTATAAAAAGCAAAATACAAAAGCTTCCTTGGATATGGTTTTATAAATTGTGCAGTAGTGCCTGTTTAGTGATATTAAATGACCCAAATTTGAAAGTTTTTAGGTCCAAGAAGGTTGAACGGTAGAAAACAAAGGTGCTTTCCATACCTAAAAAGAAAATGGCTTCTTGTGTGTTTGTTTGCCTAGCCCCAAAGTAAATTTTACATATGTCAAAATAGGAGAGATTGGGTTTTCAATTTCGGTTTTCAGGGGATCAGTACACTCAGCCTCTGCCCTTCCCAGCCATCGCAGGGCCTGCACAGTAAGCTGGGAGTGAACGGTGGGCACTGGTGCTTTGAACTAGCCTTCACACCTCTCCTCTGAATCCGGTTGAGCTCCACACGAAGTTTTTATACCATCCTTTTTCTTATGTGCCGGAATGTAAAATCAGTTTTAAAGTCCTTAGATCTTACGTTTGAACTGATAGGAGACTATATTTTCGTTCTTTCCTTTTTTTTAAACCTAAAGATGAAAAATACCAAGATATAGAAAAGAGAGTAGTCTATGTGAGTAAAAAGTGAAGGCAAAATAAACTGAACGAGAATTATAAGTTCGATGGGCTTTATATGGTCCTCTTTGGAGTGGGAGCAAGCAGAGAAGTCTACCTTGATCAGTGGGGCTCTGCATGGGCTCTGGATTTTCCTTGTGGCCATGTCATACCTGAGATCACAATCTGTCTCATCAGAAACCGAGAGGCAGACAATCTCTCCGAAAAAGTTTGTGAGTCTGTGTTAATTCAGTTTCTTCTTTTTGCCCTGAAGTCCTCTGCAATGAATGGTCTTTTCTCAGTTCTAAAGCTTTCACTAGGAGGCAGCAATGAGGTTGTTGGGGAATTAAAAAAAATAAAAATAAAAATAAAAAAAACCAGTTTTGGCAACACCAGACAGACTGGCTTTCTTTCTCTTTCTCTTCCACAAAAGAGGGGAGAATATCTGGGTCCCAAAGGAAGGCAAGGGATCAGAATGAACTAAATCATTTTCTTCCATCCTTTCTGTCTCTACTCCCGTACTGGATTTTCACAGAGCGGCCTCACCGACACATTTCCCTAGAACCATGGAGGTGGTGAACCACAGCAAAGAAAGCCCACTAGTAGGGGACCAAGAGGTGAGCAGATGAAAGTGGCTGGGCAGTAAAGCTGATGCCTTCAGAATGTAGAGCCCAAGCCTTTGCACCTGAGAATTTAGCAGCAGCAGTTAAAGAACTTTAAGGGTTCTGGTCTGAAGCAAGTGTAATGGAAGAATTCATAAGCTTTCAGACCTGCATGGAAAGGTAATACAGCCTGTCTGTTGGGTTAAGGAGGAAATGAGCAAACTGTGACAAAAACTACCTTACTTGGGCTGTTGTCACCATCCTCGAGCTCCCTAGCTCTTCTCTCATTAGCTCCCAAAAGTGGGCAAACCCCAAACCTGGGGTCCACAGAAAGCTGAGGAGACGAAGGAGGCCTTGGATCAGGCATGGCAGGAGCCAACAGCTGCACAGGGGTCTTTCACTGGCTCTAGCTAAATTTTCATCTTTTTGAGATGTCTGTCCCTTTCTTCTCACAGCTCCTGCCATACCTGGAAACTAGAACTGGACAAATCAATTATGGAGACACCTTTCCTCATCCCTCCTTAGCAGTGCTCAGGCAGACTAGCATTTTCCAAAAGGAGCTTTACCTAGGTGACAGAGCAAGAAAAACAAAACCAAAAGCAGTGTGCCCTCCCACTCCCCTCCTCCCCTCCAAAAACACCTAAGGGGAAAAAGAGACAATGCAAATAATCCAAGACCGACAACCTCACAAAGCACTGATCTCAGATCCCAAGACTTTTTTCAAAGCAATGGACGGATTTACTCCTCTAAGGACAAGAGGTTCTTAAAGTGTCAGGGAGCCAGCTCAGAACAAACCCGGAAATGAATGAGGCCATTGGGGCATACCCTGTGGCCCAGGTAATGAAAAATCATCCCAACCCCTTTGCAAATGAGGAGACTGTGATCCAGTGTGGTTGAGTTACTTGTAAATTTCACCCCCACCCCCACCCCCAGGGCTCTGGTTGATTTCTAGAAGGAACATAGCTGAGAGGGAGTACCCCTTAAGTGTTCCAGTGGGGTGGTGAAGGAGCCATGCTTTGGGCTTTCCAAACTCCCCCTGTCTTACTGTCCCTCCTTCCAACATGCTCCCAGAGTGTTCCTGCCCCTCAAATTGAGTCTCCTGTCTAAGGATGGCTCTGCTTTCAAGCTTAGTTGCTGAACTGATTGATCACTTTATAGGTATCATATACTCAGTTCTTAAGATACCATACCTTTTACATACATTATCTTATTTACTTTTTTAGGAGAGCTCTGAAAGGTAAGAGCTACTGCCATTTGCAATTGGGGAACCAAGCCTCAGAACAGATGAATAGCCTGCCCAAAGTCCCACAACCCCAAAGTTCCTCTACACCACCACCGCGACCACCACTCTGAGACCCAGCACAAGACTCAGCCCTCTCCTGGCACAGAATCTTAATTCCACCTACTTCCTTGGGCCTGTGACTCCCTCCATGCCTCACTGCCTCTCTGAGGGAGTGCCTGCTGGCAATCTCCCCAGGAAGGTGTTTCAAACTCACCGCAGACATAATCTCTTGAGGTCGAAGAAGTCTCGTGTTGGCTCCTTGGTTATCAACAGAGATTGGGTCTCAGCTACAATCTACCTTCCGGCCCTCTGTGGGCTTCCCACCACAAGCACCCCATAATTGCCAGCCACGAAAGATCCCAATCTCTACTCTCTCTCTGAGGGCTGAGGGCTGCTAAAAGAGTCTCCTATCAGTGATCGCTAATCTCAGTCTTTCTGTTCCCTGGACATAAGAGATGTTCCTTGTCCATCCCACCTCTCTCCTTCCCTCTTTTCTTCCTTCATCCCTCTGGACCTTGCTTTTGTAAACTCCAAGTACACAAAGTTGGTATAATTGCAATTCCTACCCGATTTATGACATGCTTTCCTGATTGCTCCCTCAATGATCTGCTCATTTAATAAGGTAACAATGAGTCCACCACTCAAAATAAAATTCGCCAGTAAACCTATATCATATCAAATGATCTCCCCGGTGAACTATGTACTTGCCTCCCCTAACCCAATGTAATGATTTTCACTCCTTTGATTTTTTTCTTTAATTTAGCTGTATAGTTTTTTAAATCTGTAGGTATCCTTTAAAAGTACATTTTTATTTTGCTTTTTTATATAATTATTAACCAACTTTTTTCCATTTAATTCTATTGTCTGGATTCAATAGTACTGCATATCGCTGCGTTTATTCATCCTAGATGCGATGGAATATTCAATAATATGCATATACCACAGTGTATTTGCTTATACTCTCCTGTTGATGAACATGTGGATTGTTTCCAGTTTTCAACCATGTGAACTGACTGCCAAGAGCATTCTTGTCTGTGTATATTGTACACATGCAAGAAATGTTGTAGGCACAAAGCTGTGAAAATGGGAAATAGCTCGTCCTGTACCCCTTTTCCAAGTGTGTCCCTTGTGTTTCCGTTTGCTTTTGATTTTCCCCTACTCATTCAGAGAAGTTGTCTTTTATATTTTGTCTCAAATTTATGGTTATGATCTGGGGGTGGGTTGGTCTTATATGAGCGCTTTCTCCATTTTCAGAATCCATCTGAAATTGAGATGAGGTTTTTTGTTTTTTTTTTTCCCATTAGGATACTCAATTTTCTAGAACCGTTAATTGAAAAGACTGCTTTTTTTAATACTGCTCATTAGTGCTCTGTTTGCCATCTGATGTGAGTCGGTTTCTGAACTCTTTAATTTTACTTCATATGATGCAGTTTTTCTATTTTTTCACTAATATTGCACTATCCTAATTCTGGTAGAACAAGTCTTCTCATCTTGTTCTTACTCATAAATATCTTGGCTACACTTAGCCTTTCAATGTCCATATAAATTTTAGAACAGGGGCGCCTGGGTGGCTCAGTTGGTTAAGCGACTGCTTTCGGCTCAGGTCATGATCCTGGAGACCCGGGATCGAGCCCCACATCGGGCTCCCTGCTCGGCGGGAAGCCTGCTTCTCCCTCTCTCACTCCCCCTGCTTGTGTTCCCTCTCTAGCTCTGTTTCTCTCTGTCAAATAAACAAATAAAATCTTAAAAAAAAAATTTAAACAGATTATTAGGTTCCAAATATTTTTTTAAAACCCCAAATTTTAAAATTATTTTTACTTTTAACTTGAGGTATAATTGGCATATAATATTATACTAATTTTAGGTGTACAATATAATGGTTTGGTATTTTTATACATTATGAAATGATCACCACAGTAAGTCTAATTTAAACATCTGTCATCATAAGTAATTACAAAAATTTTTTGTGATAAGAACTTCTAAGATCTACTAAAGCCCAAACATTTAAAAAAATATTTTCTTTATTTGAGAGAGAGACAGAAAAAGAGAGCACTCTCGAGGGGGTGGGGGCAGAAGGAGAGGGAGAAGCAAACTCCCCACTGAGGAGGGAGCATGACATGGGGATCAATCCCAGAACCCTGGGTTCATGACCTGAGCGGAAGACAGATGCTTAACCAACTAAGCCACCAACCCAACCCAAACCAACCCAAACCTTTTTAAAAAGCCTTTTAAGTTAAGATTGCTGTGATTCTCGATGTTGATTTAAGGAGAATTGACATTTTTACAATTTTCACACTTGGAATCCATAAGCCTAATTTCCTTCCCTTACTTTTGTTGTTTTTAATAGTCTGATACCTTACAATTTTCTAGTAGAATTCTTATTCATATATTATTCCTATGTTTTTAAAACTATTTTTGATGCTATTATAAACAGCATCTTTTATAGATATCTCATCTAGAGAGATGGTGTCTTTTAAATAATTTTATATTCTATCATTGGCATACAGAAATACCACAGATTTTTGTATATTGACTCTAAGTAGCAACCTTGTAAAACCATTTTTTTTAATTTAAAGATTTTATTTATTTGACAGAGAGAAACACAGCCAGAGGGGGAACACAAGCAGGGGGAGTGAGAGAGGGAGAAGCAGGCCTCCCACCAAGCAGGGAGCCCGATGTGGGACTCGATCCCGGGTCTCCGGGATCATGACCTGAGCTGAAGGCAGTCGCCCAACCAACTGAGCCACCCAGGTGCCCCTGTAAAACCATTTTTGATTCAAGTAATTTATCTGTGCGTTCTTTTGGATTTTCTACATACGAAATCATCATCTGTGAATAATGAGAGTTTTCTTTCTTCCTTTCCAATCTTGTACATTTTATTTTCTTTTTCTTGTCTTATTGCACTGTCTAGACTCCTCAGTTCATTGTTGAACAGAAGTTGTGATGGTGGGCATCTCTGTGTTTTTCCTGACCTGTGTATGGCATGGTGGGGGAGGGAGTCATGGTACTCTTTTTAGAGCTTTTGGCTCTAAAAAGTGATCTAGTTCAGTTCTGGTCCCACTGTCACCCAATCATACACCCAAGCCCATTTTCCTGGGTTTCTGCTTGGTTATGCTTTTCCTACTTGGGACAATTTGTTCAACTCTCCAGTCTATCTCTAGAAGAACAACACGTCCACCTGGTTGGGTCCATGAACTCTGCACACTGGAAGAATCACTGCACTAGTGTAAATTCCTGCATCTTCCATTCTTCTATCAGCCTGGCAGGGGTATTTGCCAAGCATCATTGCTCATCCCCTGCTTGGTTTGCATGTTGGACTGTTTGCCCTGACCTGTCTTAAAGCCACTTTGCTATCTGCATCTTGCATTAGGAGCTGTAGCCTCTATGACTGCACCACTAAGGTAGCCTGTAGGTGGTGGGGCTAGTTTTCTCCAGTTTCTTGCCCCACCTATGGAGAAGGTCTCTGCTTGTTCCAGCCTCGGTGCTCAGTGCATTGGGAACAGAACAAGTCCTCCATTCACTCCGCATGGTCCATGCCTAAACTAGGATGTTTGTTTCCCCAGCAGCATAATGTTCCCTTTCCTTCTTCTAGAAGCACGGTAAAATAACCCACAAGTAAGCAAATGACTCCTAACTCCTTCTAATTTTTGTGACTTCAGCGTACTAAAGAGGATACAAGGCAACAATCCAGAAGCATTAGGGAACGATGGTTAGTCTGATAGCAGTCTGCCCCTAATCATCCCAGCTGCCTGCAAAGTTGGTTCATGACCTCAGTGCACTTATCTCGCCCTTGGTCTTTGGAGAGCTGCATTGTATTTTAACGCTTTGTTTGTGCACTAAAAAGTGTTTCTATACACCAACTTCCTAGTTGACGTATCCTTTTGTTCATAATCAGCCTCCAATTTCACATTCCAGTCAGTCGTCAGGAGTGGCCAGACTATGATCATAGGCATGCCTGCAGCGAGGCTTTGAAGGCACTTTTAAAACAGCATTTGACATTTATGCGTGCGCATTGTCTCCTAGCAAATACATCTATTGCTGTCAAACAAAGCCTGGTATTTGATAAAATTTGTCTTTGTTTATTTACTTGAGGCAAAGGGCCCTTTCATTGTGTCCCAGGGCTTGCTTTTTAATAAAATACTGCCTTTCCTATTAGGACCCAGGAGAGTGAGTTAAGAGGCTGGCAACAACCTGACAAGAAAATATGATCGGATTCATTCATTAATAATAATTTGGAGTTGCTTCTTTTATAAACATAGCGGCAAGAGGCTGGGTTGACTGCTGTGTGCTTTACATCTGTCCGTGCCCAGCCCAAATATTATCCCCGTGCCAGCACCTCTTGATTTCAACTGTTAACTTATTAGGTGTTCCCTGACTTCACTTTAAACATCCTAAGGGCAGAGACTGTATCTTATTGATCTTTATATCTCAGCGCCTAGTGGGGCCCCGAAAATCTGAATAGGTGTAAAATAAATTGCTGAATGAAAGAATCGCCCCACGCTGGAGGCACCGCCAAGGAGGGGTTGAGGACCTAACCACATGATTTAGCACAGGATGACGAAAATAATCTTGATCATTTATTTAATTAATTAGTCTTAATGACGTCTAGAGGCGTGCTGGAAATCAGGCAACCTCAGCAACGTCTCCAATACCCCTAGTAAAACTCCCACATTCGTGTCTTTTGTAGCTAGGGGACTTGATCCTTATTGAAGTTCTTCATCTTACATTGCAACTGAGGGTACGTCTGTAGCAAGAACACCAGCTTTTCCTTTCAGCTTGAGAAGCTGTTTCACCTCTGGTTTTTTTGAAGTTCCTTGAAAATTTACAGTTGGATTAGATCAACATATAACTCCTCTTTTTTTCCTATAAAATGAAGGAAGTACTTAAAGCACTTAAACGTGATTGTACATCTCACTGGCTACATTCTGAACACCATATACTTTTTCCGGGCTTTTACCATGAATGAGCATTCACTCGGAAAGCCTGAGGCCGCGAACCCTCTCCGTTCTATCCAGCGTGTCAGACTCACAGGTGTGCCAAGATTAGCCTTTTTCCAAAGCTGCATTTGGATCACAAAAGCTGCGGGTGAATCCTGGGAAGAGGGCAGGTCAAGGGGGATTAAGAAGCCCTGGCAGCTTTCACCTGGGTCTCTTGGTCCCTGGGAGCCCTGAGCTTCCATGTGAAAATCCCAACAACTCTGACACCCTCTGTTTAGAGATATGTTTTCATACATAGGACCGTTTCGTTCAAACCTTCACTGCCGAGGTGACAGCCACGAGATTAATGTTGTCTTGGACCCTCCAGAGTGGCTTATCCACCCACAGAATCCTACCACATGACTTTTGTCATGGCACGTGCAACAGAAGAATTGCCCAGCTGAGCCCTGGCCCTGTACCCACCTACAAAATCACGAGATACAATACAATGTCTGTGTGACACCACTTAGTTTAGAGACAGCTTGTGACGCAGCAAGGGAAAACCAGAACAGCCTTCATCTGGACATCAGGGTCGAGGGTATAATAATGAACTAACCAAATCAATCTGCTCCTTTACAAGTTGATTTGGTTGTGGATTCCTTAGTTCCCTTTGACCTGGAGAAGTCAGATTTAATCTATCAAGTAAAGGAGGAAAACAGAGATGGTAAAGCCTGTAGGGGGAGACTTCTCTCAGTGCAAAGGGAATGGCTTAAGGGGAGAAATTCTGTGTCTGACAGCCTCCTCCCCACCAACATTTCGACATTAAATAATGGCTTTGCAGGGAGGATGGAGAAGTTAGGAGCCCCTGTGCATTGCTGAGACTACTCTGTTGTAATCTCATCTTGTTCCTAGTAATGGGCCTTAATTTTCAATCCTGAAAACAAGTTAGTCTTTTATTAGTCACTGCCTAGAAAATTAATTTTTCCTCCAGATTTTCTGGGAGTAGCCAGTCAGTCTCTTTACAGGAAAGAGACAAACTTTATATGACTATGTATGCCACTTTTCATCTGTACGATTATGGTTTAAAGGAAATTCTTAAAAAAACTGATTCTTCAAATCTAGAGTATTAGAAGATCTCAATTAAAAAGACAAATACACAGACTCCAAATAGTTTATATTCTTTTGTTAATATTTTTTTTCTGGTGTCTGGAGGTTTTAGAGTCCCTAAACATAGTCCTCATTTCAGAGATTATATTCAGGATTACATTTCTTTTTCCTTTTAGACTCTAAATTTGGGGTTTAATTATTTTGAAAGTATATGTGAATAGATTATCTTCATTGGCCCGAGAAAGTCATCTGTTATTTAATGAGAGCCAATTGCACATCTAACAATGATACTGTTAAAACAAAACAAAACAGAATAGCACAGAAGAGATCCCTAGAAGACACAAAAGCTCCGCTGAAAATTAACATGTAACAAAGGACTTTGAGGACATTTATTTGGGGGTGGTCCCACCTCCTTTGCTTTAGCCATGAACTTTTCACTTTCATCTCTTTGAGGGGATGTGTTGCTTAAGGAAAATATTAGTAATGTCTGTAAAGAAGGATTAATAAATTCCATAGCCGACTGGACTCCTACTCAACTTGATGAATCAGTGGATTTGTGGTTTCTGACATCAGCAGAGCCCATCAATTAAAATACATACTGCAATGAATGAGTTTTTAATTATGAACACGCTGAATAGGACACTATCATAGAGAATAAACAATATGTATTTAAAAGGTAGGTAGGGGCAGCACAACGTAAGGAACGCTAAACCGGGACTCACATGTTCCATGTTTGACTTCCCGCTCTGCTTGGTTTCCAGCTTAACTTTTGGAGCCTCAGTCTTACCATCGGCAAAATGATTACACTGACTTGCAAAGTTGTTGTGAAGATTAGAATGAAATGAGGCAATGCAAATGAGTGGTAAATTGTCATTTGTCAGAAAAATATCTGTTAAGTGGGCAAACCAAAGATAGAGACAGAGGTGTATCGGGTTCCCCTGGAAAGTGCAGGCAAGATGACTGCACACTAGGTCTAGTGCAGAGAAACCTCTAGAGCCCCTCAGATGTTGAATTGGCTGGAACTGTTCATACTGTCTTCCCCGCAGGATGATTTCCACATTAAGGCACATGGTAAGGCTTTTTACTCTGCCTCCCCTATAATGCTCAACACCCTTCTTCATCCCTCCCAGGACTCCAGCATCAGAATGAGTGTTCATGTCATATTGTACTTCTTTAAAGCTTCTTTATTGGGATATATTCTACACACCATACAATTCACCCATTAAAAGTGTGCAAGTTGATGTTTTTAGAGTTGTGCAACCTTTACAACAACCAATTTCAGGCCATATTTATCACTAAAAGAATTTTTTTTTAAGATTTTATATATTTATTTGACAGAGAGAAGTACATTCGGAGAAGGAATACAAGCAGAGGGAGTGAGAGAGGGAGAAGCAGGACCCCTCCTGAGCAGGGAGCCCAATGAAGGACTTGATCCTGGGACTCCGGGATTGTGACCTGAGCCGAAGGCAGACGCTTAATGACTGAGCCACCCAGGCGCCCTTAAAAGAAACGTTATTTTAAAAAAGAAAGAAAGAAAGAAACATATATATTTATTAGCAGTCAACCTGCATTATACCTCAGTTGCCTCAACTTCCCTCAGCCCCGGCAACCATTAACCTACTTTCTGTCTCTACAGATTTGCCCATTCTGGACATTTCACACAATCATGTAATATGTGTTCTTTTGTGAGGGACCTCTTTCACTAGACACCATGTTTTCAAGGCTCATCTGTGTTGTAGCATATCAATGGTTTATTCAGTTTTATTGTCGAATAATAGTC
Source organism: Spilogale gracilis (assembly GCA_004023965.1). Classification (NCBI taxonomy): domain Eukaryota; kingdom Metazoa; phylum Chordata; class Mammalia; order Carnivora; family Mephitidae; genus Spilogale; species Spilogale gracilis. The sequence continues at coordinate 68,143 of PITA01002227.1, forward strand.
CATTGTATGGTTATACTCCGTTTTATTTATCCGTTGATTAGTTGATGGACACTGATGTTGCTTCTATGATGTAGCTACTATGAATACTATTGTCATGAACACTTATGTAGACATTTTGTGTGAACATAAGCTTTTACTTTTCTTGTACATGCCTAGGAGTAGAGTGGAATTGCTAGTGATATGGCAACTCTGTTTAACTTTCTGATGAACTCATCTCTAGAATAAGGTAATAAGGGTCTTGGCTAACTGTTTGGCTATCTTCCAAAGCAACTGTAGCATTTGTAAATCCCTATTAACAGGGTACGAGGGTGTCAATTTTTCCACATCCTGGCCAACCCTTGTTATTATTTGTCTTTTTGGTTCCAGGCGACGTAGTTGGTATGAATGACATTTCACTGTGGTTTGATTTACATTTACTTGCTAGCTAATAGTTTTGAGTTTCTTTTTAATGTGTTTTTGATCAATTGTATATCATCTTTGGAAAAATGTCAGTTCAGATTCTTTGATCACTTTTAATTGGGCTGTCTTTTAATTTTTTTTTATAAGATTGTATTTATTTATTTGACAGAGAGAGAGACAGTGAAAGAGGGAACATAAGCAGGGGGAGTGGGGGAGGGGTAAGCAGGATTCCCACTGAGAAGAGAGCACAATGTGGGGCTCCATCCCAGGACTCTGGGATCATCACCTGAGCCGAAGACAGATGCTTAATGACTTAGCCACCCAGGTGTCCCTAATTGGGCTGTCCATCTTATTATTGAGTTGTAACAGTTTTTTTTGAAATAGGGGGGTGGGGGTCCTCCAACCTTGTTCTTTTTCAAGACTGTTTGGTTGTTTAGGGTCCCTTGTATTTAAATATTAATTTTAGGATTAATCCCCAGCTGGAATTTCTATGTGTATTGTGTTGAATCTGTAGATCAATTTATAGAGTTTTGCCATTTTATCAATATTAGGCCTTTGGAAACATGAGCATGTGATGCCTTTTCATTTGTTAAGATCTTTGTTTCAATAATGTTTTATAGTTTTTAGTACACAAGTTTAACTTGTTAAATTTATTCCCATATACTTTTCTTTTTTTTTTTAAGATTTTATTTATTTGACAGAGAGAGATCACAAGCAGGCAGAGAGGCAGGCAGTGAGAGAGGAGGAAGCAGGCCTAGATCCCAGGACCCTGAGATCAGGGCCCGAGCTGAAGGCAGAGGCTTTAACCCACTGAGGCACCCTACTTTTTGCTTTTTGATATTATTGTAAATTGTACTGCTTACTTAATTTTCAGATTGTGTGATAATAGTGTATAGAAATATGATCGGTTTTTGTATATTTTTGTATTGGTTTTTGTATATTGAACTCATTTTTTAGTTCTGATTTTTTTGTGTGGATTCCTTAGAAGTATCAATATACAAGTTCATATCATCCTCAAATAGAGAAAGTTTAACTTCTTTTCTAATTTGAATGCCTCTAATTTTTTTTTTTTAATGGTTATATGTCCTAGCCTGTTTGTAGTCTTTGACTGTTAAGTATGATCTTAGGTCTGAGGCACTTTATCAGGTTTAGGAAGTTCCTTGCTATTTGTAGTTCACTGATGCTTTTATTTTTTAGACATGAGGAGGTGCTGAATATTGTTAGATGCTTTTCCTGCCTCTAGTGAGATGGCTTTGTCCTTTCTTGTACTGACACAGTGTATGCCATTGATGGTGGAAACTTTACTTTCCTGGGATATATATCACTTTGTCGTGATGGATAATCTTTTATATATGGTGCTGGATTCAGTTTCTTAGTATTTTATTGAGGATTTTTGTGTTCATATGCATAAGGGATATAGATCTATAGTTTTCTTTTCTGGTGATATCTCTGTCTGGTTTTAGTATGAGAGTAATATCAGCCCCATAGAATGAATTGGGAAGTATTTCCTCCTCTTCTATTTTTTGAAAGGGTTTGTGAAGAATTGATACTAATTCTTTAAATGTTTGGTAGAAGTCTGCTTGAAGTCATCTAGGCCAAAGACTTTTTCCTTGTGGGGAGTTTTAAGATTAATTATTAATTCACTCATTTTTCTTAAGAGTTCGACACAGATTTTCTATTTCTTCCTAGATTTTGTCTTTCTAAGACTTCTTGTATCTTTATAAATTTTTTTTCATTTCATCCAATTTGTTGGCATACAATTGTTTATAGTATTCCCCTATAATCTTTTTGGACTTTATAATTCATAACTGCTTTTAGATTGGAAGTCGTGTTCCTCTTTTATTCTTGATATTAGTAATTTTAGTCTTCTCTCTTTTTTTTGGTCAGTTTAGATAAAGGTTTGATAATTTTGTTGATCTTTTTAAAGAAACAACTTTTGATTTTGTTGATATTATCTGTCAGTTTCTATTCTGTATTTCACTAATTTCCATTCTAATCTTTATTTTCCTCTTCCTTGTTGTTACTTTAGGATTAGGTTGCTCTTGCTTTCTCTAGTATCTTAAGGTGGAAGGTTAGGTTATTCATTTAAGATCTTTCTTCTTTCTTAACATATAGTTTATTGCTATCCATTTCCCTCTAAGCACTGCTTTAGCTGTAAGCCATGCTTAGTTATATAGTGTTTATATTTTTGTGCCTTATAAAATACACCTAATTGGTGGTTTCTTATTTAGGAATATGTCATTCAATTTACATATATTTGTGAATTCTCCAATTTTCTTTCTGTTAGCAATTTCTAATTTTACTCCATTGCAGTCTGAGAATGTACTTTGTATGACTGCAATTCCTTTTAAATCTATTGTAGAATGTGTTGTGACCTAACATATGGTATGCTGGAGAATATTCCATATGCACTTGAAAAGCACATGCATTCCAGGGGCCTGGAGGCTCAGTCAGTTGAGCATCTGGCTCTTGGTTTCAGCTCAGGTCATGATCTCAAGGTCCTGAGATCGAGCCCCACCTCAGGTTGCATGCTTAGTGGGGGATCTGCTCGAGATTCTCTAGCTCTCCCTCTCTGTCTGTCCTTCCCCCCACTCTCTCTCTAAAATAAATATATAAATCTTAAAAAAAAAAAAAAGAAAGCATATGCATTCTGCTCTTTTGAGTGGAGTGTTCCATAGGTGGCTGTACTTCAGTAATTTATAGTATTTTCAAGTTTTCTGTTTCCTTGTTGATTTTCTAGTTGTTCTATCCATTATTGAGAGTGAGATATTACAGTTTCCAAATATAATTATTGAATTGTCTATCTTTTCCTTTAATTCCATCTTTTTTGCTTTACACATTTTGGGCTTTATGGTTTAGGGACATATATATTCATAATTGTTTTATCTTCCTGATTGACTCTTTTCACTGCCTAATGTCTATTTTTTTAAAAAAGATTTTATTTATTTATTTGACAGAGAGAAACACAGCTAGAGAGGGAACACAAGCCGAGGGACTGAGAGAGGGAGAAGCAGGCTTCCTGCTTGGCTCAATCCTGGGACTCCAGAATCATGACCTGAGCCGAAAGCCCTCGCTTAATCAACTGAGCCACCCAGACAGCCCCAATGTCTATTTTTATTTCTATTAACATTTTTTTCTTTTAAAATATATTTTGTTTGATATTACTATAGCCACTCCAGCTTTCTTATGGTTACCATTTGCTTAATGTATCTTTTTCATTGCTTTTACTTTCTATCTATTTGAATTTTCAGATTTGAAATGTGTCTCTGATATACAGGATACACTTGGGTCTTGTTTTGTTTTGTTTTGTTTTTTTAATCTAGTCTCACAGTCTCCCTCTTTTGATTGTATTGTTTAACCAATTCAAATTCAATGTGATATACTTGGATTTATGTCCATCCATTCACTTTTTATCTTCTATTTCTCAAGTCTTTTTGTTCCTCTCTCCCCCTTCTTTTTTTTTTTTTTTAAAGATTTTATTTATTTATTTGACAGAGAGAGAGATCACAAGTAGGCAGAGAGGCAGGCAGAGAGAGCAGAGGAAACAGGCTCCCTGCTGAGCAGAGAGCCCGACGTGGGCCTCTATCCCAGGACCCTGAGATCAAGACCTGAGCCAAAGGCAGAGGCCCAACCCACTGAGCCACCCAGGCACCCCTCTCTCCCCCTTCTTAACTATTTCCTTTTGTGCTAGATGAATATTTTCTAGTCTAGTGTTTTAATTCCTTAAATTAATTGCCAAAGCTGGAATGGGGCTCAGAAAGGATGGTGGGTATGTATAAACTTATCACCACTATTGGGTGAATAGTCAAGCATTTATTATCAATGGGGAGGGAGATATTATTAGATAAAAGACAAATAAGAGTGAGCAATCTTCCCATGGCATGAAAGAATGTGGAGAGGAAAAAGAGACCTTATTATATGAGACAGGATATCCTGCTTAAAGATTAAAAATATTATGACTGAATATATTGAGAATCAACTTAAGAAGGAATGTGTTCCTGTGAAAAGCTGACATATAATTTATAAATCCTACAAGAACCAAAATTATTAGTTGATGTAATTATTTTCTTAGAGCTAGTGTAATTTATCAATGTCCTTGGAATTTTATGGAATCTCCAAGGATAATATTTCAAATTTAGGTGTAGATTCTAGGTCTACTTCTGCCATTATTCCCTCCCTCATTTATTTATTCATTATGATTAAAGTATTTTTTAACTGTGAGGAATGATGTGACTTTTTTTAGACAAACTATTAAATTCCTTTATTCATACCACAAAAAGATTGGATTCTGTAATCTCTAGATATTGCTTCTGTTCTAAAATCCCATGGTTCTAAATGGCATAGTTCAAACAATCATTTCTTCATTAATTCAGCAAATATTTATTGATGTACTAGGGGTGAAGCATTGTTTTAGGAAGAATGAACATGGTAGACATAACTGCTGCCTTCATGAAACCATCAGGCATTGAAACAAGTAATAACAAGAGTGACCGCTTTCATGAAAGAAAAAGTATAGGATACTGTTGCGCTGTAAGTCACAATTTTTCTAACTAACCCTGGTGGGACAGAGGATCTTTCAAAGGTTTTCCTGAGGAAGTGGATTTGATGCCGACATTTGAAGGATGAGTTAGAGTTAACAGAAAAGCAACAATTGAAAAGGGCATGATATGGGAAGAAAGTTCTAGAAAGTGGCAAAAACATGTTCAAAGTCCAAGAACAGAGATAGCCTAGGGGATTTGAGGAACTCATAAAAGTCAAGTATGTCAGAATTCAAGACAGAAAATGAATAGAAATGAGGCTGGGAGGGAGAGGAAAAGAGATCACAGCCCCTTAAGTCAGCCACTTAAAGAGGCAGCCACTTATGGTCCTTCACCTGTGGACAGTAGCAGATTATCCAAGCTAAAACAGATGCATCTTTAAAAAGATGACTCTGTCTGTGGAGCAGAGGGGAACTGGGAAGTCTATGAGGTATCCAGATGATCTGCTCTAGGGTATGTGTGAGGTTGGAATGAAGTGAATGGTTTGGAAAATATATAGAAAATTAAGTGTTTAATATTTGCTAATAGACTGGATAGGGAAGCAAATCAAATCGCTAATAAAGGGGCGCCTGGGTGGCTCAGTTGGTTAAGCGACTGCTTTCGGCTCAGGTCATCATCCTGAAGACCCGGATTGAGCCCCACATCGGGATTCCTGCTTGGCGGGAAGCCTGCTTCTCCCTCTCTCAGTCCCTCTGCTTGTGTTCCCTCTCTAGCTGTATTTCTCTCTGTCAAATAAATAAATAAAATCTTTTAAAAAATCGCTAATAAATTAAAACTTTACTCTGTGCCTAGATGATTTAATACAATCTACAAAGATGCTTACAACTTTGCTAGACAAAATATATTTACATGCTTTCTAAAATTAAGACAGCGGAAAATAAGAAGAAAAAAAGTTAATAGCCCAGAGGAAGATTAGTTCTTGAGACGAAAGCCCTAAATTCCTATTCTTTTAAAAATGGATATCCAAAATAGATAAATATGTGGGCACATTTGTGATTATCTTGAGAACTGAGAGGCAAGAAAATGTGTTTGTCTGAGGAGATGGTTTTTGATAATGGTGTCGTCAGTGCTATTCTCAATCTGCATTCTCAGATGTGTAAGAAATACTGCTCCTTTCTGTTTTCTTTTTTTTTTTTTTTTAAGATTTTATTTATTTGACAGAGAGAAACACAGCTAGAGAGGGAACACAAGCAGGGTGAGTGAGAGAGGGAGAAGCAGGCTTCCACCGAGCAGGGAGCCCGATATGGGGCTTGATCCCGGGTCTCTGGGATCATGACCTGAGCCGAAGGCAGTCGCTTAACCAACTGAGCCACCCGGGCGCCCCTGCTCCTTTCTGCTTTCTATAAATGAACTTGTTTTAGGTTTCTGGGGCAGCCAGCATGGTAGAACAGTTACTGTTAGTTGTTATGGACATCTCATCAAATTTCTGGGCTTGTTGTAGTGCCATATTTGACCCTTCAGATCCACTGGCCCTCATGGTTTCCATGCTGTGGGCATGGAATCTGAGTGATGTACGGGACCTGAATGACAGGGAGGTCTCATCAGGAAAACAGAGACCACGCTAGGTTTTTTCAAATACAAAGCACTTGATCTGGAATCTGTTACACAGGAGATGAAAAACTGAAAGAGCAAACGGGGATCAGGGAGTAACTGGAGATACTGACCCGGGAAGCCACTGCTACCCCTAACACTAGACAAATGAAAGGGAATTGGGGATAACCAGAGTCTAGGAGTGCAGGAGGTGTCCAGCAGAGTTAGGTCTCGGACCTCTGAGTAGGGGGCAGCACCTGTCTGCTGCTGGTATCTCTGGAATGACAGGGCTTGTTCTGGTTGCCTAAAAAGATTGAAGCTGAAGCCAACTGCTGTTGCAGGGGTCATGCTGACAAGAGCTCACCCCACCCAAAAATAGGGAGTATTTTTTTTTCCTCCTTCCATCTTCCCATCTGCCTCAGAGCCTCCTATTGGCAGAACATGGCAAGGATGCCGGATGACAAAGGAGTATGGGAAAGGAGATTTGCAGAGCTCTAGTTTCAGCATCACAGGTAGAACACAGAAGGGTAGATCAGAGCTGGGATGCAGCAGGTAAAGAATAGGCTCACTAGGGGACCATGTTCCTGGCAGCCTCGCTCCTCCAGACTTACAGATCTGTCTCCTTCCTGCGGCTCACTCTCTCCCCCTAACCTCTGGGCATTCCTTTCTGCGTCGGCCTTTTCAGAGTCTCTCAAATGCTGCCCTGTCCTCCCCAGGAGCATTCACAATCAATGTTGGTGCCCCTTAGGATCAGAGCCCGAAATGATGAACAGTCAAAAGACCAGTTCTTCATTTCTTAAGGACAGATCTTCCAGGAGGCAAGGGTAAATGTTTCCATTCTATCCTGACAGAGAAAAAGAAAAACAAGAGAAACAAAGAGGTTACTTTCTGTAATAAAACAGAACAGCCAACAGGGCCCACGGTCATCATGCAGAGGGACGTGGGTTGAGTCATGGGACCTGTGGAGATGTGTCACTTTACAGGCGAAAGGGGCTTTGCAGATGTGATTAAGTTAAAGACTCTGAGATGCGGAGGTTATTCTGGCTTCTCAGGGTGGGCCCATGTCATCGCAGCAAGAAGAAGCAGGAGGATGGGAGAAGGACCCATGACCGCGGGAGCAGAAGCTGAAGTGACGTGGGGCCTCGAGTCAAGGAATGCAGGTGACCTCAGGAAGCTGCAGAAAGCCTGGAAACAGAGCTACCCAGAGGAATACAGTTCTGTTGGCCCCACAGAGTGGAACGCTGTAAGACTCACTTTAGACTTCTGACCCCCAGAATGGTAGCATAATGAAGTCGGGGTGTGTGTGACAATGTGTCACAGCAGAAATAGGAAATTCACACGCCAACTGTTTACTGTGGGGCTACGACAGAGCCCCTTGGGTTGGAATTTGCACAGACACTGATTACATTTAATTCACTCCGCCACTTGATGAGGCTGAAGATTATTATTGTCATTTCACAGATGAGTAAAATGATTTAGAGAGAAAACAGAGAGGTCTCCTATCCTGCCCGATGCAGCTGCATTTGGAGGCTCTGTATCTGCCCCCCAAAGCCTGTACGTCTAACCACGAGAGAACTGCCTCCTCCCTGGAGCCTGCGACTATAGTGTCAGCAAGAAGGCCTCTCTTCCAACCTTTCAGGACTATGACAAGCAAACAGTTCTGTGTGTATGTAGACGTTTTTACATATTAGCAATGAAAGCAGCAAAATGCTAAACGTCTTCGCCGAAATGGCACCTTGAAGTTTTATTGACGATATTAATTTTTGAAGAGCTCTCTTTTTTAAGTGTCAGCTCAATTAATTAACATATAATGTATTATTTGTTTCAGGGGTACAGGTCTGTGATTCATCAGTCTTACACAACACCCAGCGCTCATCACAACACATACCCTCCCCAGTGTCCATCACCCAGTCACCCCATCCCTCCACCCACCTCTCCTCCAGCAACCCTCAGTTTGTTTCCTATGATTAAGAGTCTCCTAGGGTTTGTCTGCCTCTCTGGTTTCATCTTGTTTCATTTTTTCCTCTCTTCCCCTGTGCTCCTCTGCCTTGTTTGTCAAATTCCACATTTTGGGGAGATCACGTGATAATTATCTTTCTCTGATTGACTTGTTTCATTTAGCATAATACCCTCTAGTCCCATCCACATTGTTGCAAACTGATGATCTCTTTGGGGAAAAAAGTTGGCTGCAGGGGTAAACTTCAAGCTGTATGGATTGATCTATAAACTCAGGGCCAGTGGACTATAATAAAGCAACTCCATTTTTATGGACTGATATCGTGCTTCTTTGTCATGCAAATATTATGCAAATATTTGGCATAAATGGAATATTATTTCCTTAAAACTGATAGGAGATTGGGGCGCCTGGGTGGCTCAGTCATTAAGTATCTGCCTTTGGCTCTGGTCATGATCCAGAAGTCCTGGGATGAGCCCTGCTTCCGGCTCGACTCCCTGCTCCTCAGGAAGCCCGCTTGTCCCTCCCTCACTCCCCCTGCTTGTGTTCCCTCTAGCTGTGTTTCTCTCTGTCAAATAAATAAATAAATAATCTTAAAAAAAACCTGATAGGAGATTGAAACATTGCTATAAATCAGAAGATTGATAAAGATTTTTTGAGGATTAAAGACCTTTAAAAACTCTTCTTTTTAGGCCAAAAGTGTGTGGGTATTTAAAAAACATAGACAAAAACCAAGAAGAAAACAAGTATTAACTTCTTATAAGTCTATGTTCCAAAATTAATACAAGATGAAAGATTTTAAGATTTGTGACAGGAACGTGAATTCGCTTACTCCACGACATAGATGTACATAAAAAATATAGTTTCTTTATTTTCTTTACAATCGATCTAGTTTTCCTAATAAGCTCTCACCTCCTGGAATGCTTAATACCATTTAGACATTTGTCTAAACTAATAACTTAAACAATTTCTTTACATAATAATCTCAGTTTTCTGAGATAACTACACATTCTCACTTCCTCTGCTTGTCTCTAGAATAGCATCTGGTTATATTGGGAAGCAGGGCTCATATGATCTCATAAAAGCCAAATAAAAGGCTTCTCGGGTCTAGATAGTGTTTTTCCATCTTCACTTGACTGAAAACACCTGAAGAGACACTTCAGTAAAGAGGAAACCCAAAAGACCAATACACATATGAAAAAGTGTTCAAAGTCATCAAGCAAACTTGGGACTACACCAAAATAAAAGCCTTTGTACGGTGAAGCAAACAATCAACAAAACAGAAAGACAACGCACCACCTGAATGGGAAAAGATATTTGCAAATGATATATCTAAGAAGGGGTTAATATCAAAAATATAAAAAGAGCTTACACAACTCAATACCAAAAACAAAACAAAACAAAACAAATAATCTGATTACAACGTGGGCATAGGACCCAAATAGATATTTTTCCAAAGAAGACACACAGATGACCAAGAGACACAAGAGACACATCATCAGAGTGATGCTGAGAAACGCAAATCAGAACTACAATGAGATACCACCTTACACGTGTCAGAATGGCTAAATTCAAAAAGACAAAAATTAACAAGAGTTGGAGAGGATGTGGAGAAAAAGGAACTCTGGACTATTGGTAGGAATGCAAATTAGTGCACCACTGTGGAAAACGATATGGATGTGCCTCAAAAATTTACAAAGGAAAATACCAAATGATCCAATAATTCCACTACTATTTGAATATGAAAGCACTAATTTGATTTGATATGTCACTCTTGTGTTTATTGCAGAATTATTTAGAAGAACCAAGATATGAAAGCCACTAATTGTTCCTCAATAGGCAAATGGATAAGGAAGATGTGGTGTACACACACACACACACACACACACACACACACACACACACACACACACACTGGAGTATTACAAAGCCATAAAAAGAATGAAATTGTACCATTTGTGACAACATGGATGGACCTAGGGGATCATGTTAAGTGAAATAAGTCTGACAGAGAAAGACAAATACCGTATGATTTCACTCATAGGTGAAATTTAAAAAGCAAAACAAATGCGTAAGCCAACAAAAAGCAGAATTAGGCCTCTAAATGCGGAGAGAAAAAACTGATGGCCCCCAGGAAGGAGGAAGATAGGGCAATGGCAGAATGGCTGAAGGGGAATGGGAGATACAGGCTCCCAATTACAGAATGAAGAAGGCATAGGGATAAGATGCACAGCATAGGGAATATAGTCAATGATACCGTATAGCTTTGTATGATGACAGATTGTAGCTACCCTGGTGGCGAACATAGCACAATGTATAGAGAAGTTGAATCACTATGTTGTACCCCTGATACTAATGTAACATTTTGTGTCAACTATGCTCAAATGAAAATATTTGACACTCCCCACCCCCCCGCCGCCAAATGCTCAAAGTCGTTAGCACTCAGGGAACTACAAATTAAAAATGACACTGCACACCTATGACAAATGCTGAAATTTAAGACTGGTAGTTATCAAGTATTGGAGAAGATAAAAAATTCTGGAACTCTCCTTCATCCTGGTGGGAGAGTAAAAGAATTCAACCACTTGCAAAATTTTTGAAAGACTCCACTAAAATTAAACATGTAAGATTCTTTTTGGTTTTGACTCTTCTCAAACTTTTGATTCTGAGCTACATTTACAATAATATTATCTACTTGTTAGGAGCTGAGTATTATTCATGTCCCCCCACCCCAGATTCATATATTGAAGTCCAAAGCTGCAATGTGGTGACATGGGGAGGTAGGGGTTTTCATAGGTAATTAGGTTTAGATGAAGTCATGAGGGTGAAGCCCACATAATGGGATTAGTGCCCTTATAAGAAGAGGGAGAGGGCGCCTGGGTGGCTCAGTGGGTTAAAGCCTCTGCCTTCAGCTCAAGTCATGATCTCAGGGTCCTGAGATGGAGGCCTGCATTGGGCTCTCTGCTCAGCAGGGAGCGTGCTTCCTCCTCTCTCTCTGCCTCCCTTTCTGCCTGCTTGTGATCTCTCTCTCTGTCAAATAAATAAATAAAATCTTAAAAAAAGAAAAAAAAGAAGAGGGAGAGACAAGAGCTGACTTTCTCTCTGCCTTGTGTGAATACAGCAAGAAGGTGACCATCTACAAGCCACTCACAGAATCTGCTGGCACTTTGATCTTCAATTTCCGAGCCTCCCGAACTATGAGAAATAATGTCTGTTAAGCCACCTAGCACCTAGCTTATGGTAGTTTTCTTTTATAGCAGCCATCCAGACAAATACACTAGAATATACTGATCTGTAAGGGGAATTTGTCATAAATTCAGCTAAGCCATACACAAAAAAGGCTAGGCAAATCAAAGGTAAGGAGAGAGAATTTTTTTTAAGTGCTCAGTAGGCTTCCCAAAAAACTTCTTATGATAGTCCCACCTTCAGTTTTTAGCAATGGCTATATGCAGATTTTTGTGATTCCTAATAACTTTTCTCATGGATCAAAAGTCAATATATTCCCCAGAACTGCTATTTTGACTCATATAAATACAGTTTTCTGTAGTAAGAAGATAATTTAACTTATTAATGATCAACCAGACATTATAATCTATTTCTATTTATTTTAGGTTGTGTATATTCACCCCTTCCTCCTCTTCCTCTTCTTCTTCCTTCTTCATTGAGAGCTACATATTGAGATCTGTGCTAAAGGTTGTACTTGAATGAGCTCTTTTAATACTCATCACTACTCTAGGAAATATGTACTCTTTCATTTCATAAGGACCCCAGACTCTGAGGGTTTAGTAAAAAAATCGAAAGCTGAGAAGAAAACCTGGTTCGTGCTATTTACATATGACGGCTCTATGTTCACCCAGCTACCAAAGCCTCCATAGCTGGATAGTCAGCCTCAGCCTTTGTTCTTTTTTGATTTTTTTGGCAGAACCGCTGACCAAGGTGTGGCCAGACAGGCAAAAAAACTGTCTTGGCACAGACTGAACAGTCCCTGGGGATATTGTCCTTCCTGCAAGGAACAAAAAAAAAAAAAACAAAAAATAAGCTGGGTGGCTTAAACAACAGACATTCATTCTCCCCAGTTCCAGAGGCTGGGCAACTGAAGATCAAAATGCCAGAGACGTGTTAGGGAAGGTGGAACCGGGTATTAGATAGGAAGCCCTATGAAGCTTTATTCAGAGGAAGTGCACACAGGATCTCGGGCAGAAAAGGTTTTGTTGCCTGTATTCTGCATCACACGGTGAACCTGATGGCTTTCTTCAGTTCAGCCCATGGCTTGAGAGACTGGAGCCAGACTTTCTGTCTTCAAAGAGACAATGACACACTCTAAATGCTGCTGTGCCCATAAAGGGAGAAGTTTTAAATACAAGAAAGACCATACAATGGGCTGTAAGGGTGGGCATGGACCCCAACAGTGAGGTTTGCGGGGCATGGGATAGAGTAGACTCACATTCTGTTCACAAGGCTTCCAAGTGGTCACAGCTGTCCCAGGGTGTAGCAAGCATCTGAGGGAGAGCTGCAGGTATGAACACTTAATCTGGGTGTTAACCTTTCACTTCATGGCCACCGCATGTTCTCTGTGTTCATTAAACTGTTGACTCCAGGGCACCTGGGTGGCTCAGTCGGTTAAGCATCTGCCTTCGGCTCAGGTCATGACCCTGCGGTCCTGGAATCGAGCCCCGCATCAGGGTCCCTGCTCAGTGGGCAGCCTGCTTCTCCCTTTCCCTATGCCTGCCGCTCTGCCTACTTGTGTTCTCTCTCTTTGTCAAAACAAATGAATAAAATCTTTAAAAAACCACCTAACCAAACAAACAAAAAAACCAATTATTGACTGCATTACCAACAGTTTACCTGGGGAGAGTTTTGATTGTTCTCAAGCTAAGCAGCATGGTCCGGAAGCTGGAGGAATACCGGAGATGTATTCCATGATGACACCAGCAGACGAAGATGCCGAGCACTGGCATTAAGGAATAGCAACCCCTCAGCCTTTGCAATTTCTGTCCCCCAATAGCTGACCTGGAAATCATGCCCACCCTACCTTCCCTGATGGCGCTGCTGGATTCTACTTCTGGCCTAGATGACCCTCAAGAGTTTGGGCTATTGTTTATCTCTCATTTGTGATATAAAAGTCTTCCTGGAGCATCTGGGTGGCTCAGTGGATTAAGCATCTGCCTTTGGCTCAGGTCATGATCCCAGGGTTCTGGGATGGAGCCCAGAGTAGGACTCCTGCTCAGTGAGGGGTTTGCTTCTCCCCTTTCCCCTCCACTTGTGCTCTGTGTCTTGCTTTCTCTTTCTCTCAAATAAATAAAATCTTAAAAAAAAAAGTCTTCCAACAGAAACCAAAGAAGAGAGAAGAGTACAATGAGCCCGTTGCCCAGTTTCCATAATTCCCAATGTTCTGCCAGCTTTTTCATTTTAGTTATTTCTCATCTCTTTTCTTCCACAGTATTTTCGAGCAAATCTAAGAGAACACATAAGCTCACATGCAGAGCTTCAGGGCATATCTCCAACAAATCTGGACTTTCTTTTTCTCCTAGCAGAACTACACCGTCTTAGCACACTCGACAAAATTAGCAAGTAATGCTCAAATAGCCAGTCAATATTCGTTTTTTTTTGTTGTTGTTGTTTTGTTTTTTTAAAGATTTTATTTATTTGACAGAGAGAAACACAGCCAGAGAGGGAACACAAGCAGGAGGAGTGAGAGAGGGAGAAGCAGGCTTCCCGCTGAGCAGGGAGCCCCATGTGGGACTCGATCCGGGTCTCCAGGATTCATGACCTGAGCCAAAGGCAGTCGCTTAACCAACTGAGCCACCCAGGCACCCCAATATTTGTTTTTTTGGAACAGTTGATTTGCTCAAATCAGAATCCAAACAAGAACAGCGAGTTGCATATGATTGCTTTGTCCCTTTAGTGTCTTTCTCTCCCTAAACAGCATTCCTCCTTCTTGTTTCCATGCTGCTTATTTCTCGGGTGATTTGTTTGAGGAAGTGGGATGGGAGATGAGAACCAAGCAACGTGCTGAAATAACTGAGTTCTTTTCCCATTTTTAATTTTACATTTCATATCTTTAAATATCTGATAAATAAAGTTACTTGGCCTAGTTATAATACTAATATATTATAATATGATACTAATATAGTATAACATAATATTATGTACTTTGCCACAAGGTAGTTATTTCAATGAATATTAGCTGAATACAGCTAATATTCATTGAAATATTGCTTCAGCTAATATTGTTGTATTATTTTTTTTAATTAATTAATTAATCAATTTATTTATTTATTTATTTATTTGACAGAGAGAAACACAGCAAGAGAGGGAACACAAGCAGGGGGAGTGAGAGAGGGAGAAGCAGGCTTCCCGCGGAGCAGGGAGCCCGATGCGGGGCTAGATCCTGGGTCTCCGGGATCATGACCTGAGCTGAAGGCAGTCGCTTAACCAACTGAGCCACCCAGGCGCCCTGCTGTATTGTTTTTGAGGCCCAATAACAGCTTCTTGAAATTTTTTTTTTTTCCACATTGTACAACAAAGTGTTGGTAAGGTGATTTCTTGACACTACCACTTCTTGAGTTTATAACTTTTTTTTCAATCTTCACACAGGTATTCAGATATTGCTTTAAAACATAAATTATACAGTTTAATCATGTTATTCTTTATAGATCTAAATTCAATCCAAAATGATTTGATGTATCAGTTGTCACTGTTTCATATATTTTTTAAGTTTGATGACATTGGATTCTCTCTTTAGATTGTTCTTTAGAATATTATGAGCGACTAAGGAATTAAAGCTGGTGGTCTCAGAAATAGACACATGTCTAAAGATATCCAACAAGCTCCCGCTAAACTGCTGGTATGTTAGATATAAAGAGATTGAAAAATGTCACTCGTGTACCCAACATAGAAAAAGACCATGTTCCACAGAGACCCAAATCCTTACCCATTGCCTCCAGGGCTGCCATGAACACGTGACCTCATCATTGCAAAGTGGACTGTCTATGCCTACTCCCACTTTTAAAGCCAGAATCGATTTCTGATGCAATTAGTACGTATGATTTTATTTCATTTGGGAAGTTTTTAGAGCACGCACGTTTCCTTCTGTGAGAGACAGTCACATTATCCAGTGAGGAAAATAAACCAACATAGCAACTGGGATGTTTGATTTTCACACAAGGAATTGGCTTTCGTTAAGTACAGCATTATGGGTCAAGTAGCTACGGCGGAAATACAATGTATAGAGTTCCAGGAATACACATATAAAGCATGCCGGAGCTTTCTTATTTGAGAAGGGGATCACAGCAAAGCAAGGAAGTGCTGTTCTGAAGCATATTTCTCTCTCCTCTACCCACTCTCTGCATGCGTGGGTACAGAGGCTCAACCCACAGTGCTGTTGAAAGCTGATGGAACCTCATCCAGTTATGGGGAGGGAGGAAGGTTCAAGGAAGAAAGAGAAAATAGGAAGCTTATAAAGAAAAGAAGAGCAGGGTCAAGAGAGACTATAGGTCATGAGAAAACCAGTGGAGACAAAGAACAAGAGGTGTATCAAGCCCTGTTAACCTGGAACTGAATTTCAGGAAGACTCAGAAGCTTACTCACAAGAGTTGGTGAACTGCAAATGTTGGGTTTAATTAAAAGATAATCCTTGCTAAATTCATAGCGGACTTTTATCTTTATCTTATTCTCCTATTTTAACATTCCACTGTATTCGTGAGCTCAGCTTTCCTTTCTTCTTAAAAAGCATAAGGTCAAATAGTATTTTCATTGGTTACAGTTACTTTGTTTAGTAGATATTCTATAAATGTAACCTTGGCTGCCTTTTGTTGTTATTCACATCAAATAATAAAAAAAATTTAGTGGCTGCTTTCTGCTATTTCGGGTTATATTCATTCATCTCTACCCTTTGTTAAACAGGCATACATAGGTACACAGACCCTTAAGCACGTGCAAATTCACCTTGCTGACCCTAAGCACCTGGCCCTGCCCTATTTTTAAATATTTAGCTTACTATTCGTACATAATGTCGTTTTGAGGTATAATCCATGATTTCTTCTTTATGTAAAAATTAGACAATAATTTCTGTAAACTATAAGTTAAAAATAAACATTTTTAACTGAGCCAAGACTATAAAGTTCAGTTTATGCATTCTCCAGCTATGCATAAGCCAGTTTTCAATACTCTCGTGTTATAGAAGGATTAAATTATAGCTTTGCAGTAGATTAGGTTTCTTTGTATTATTGGATTTATACATCTGGTTGGTCTATTATGCATTTTCTCCATACTATCTTATAAACTGATTAGGACATAACTCCTATTCTATTGTATTCATAAGAGCCTACCGTAGCATGGATTTAAAAAGCAAAGTTAAATATCCAATATCTCTGGCTTAGAAAATCATTGGTCCTCAATTGCTGTATTGTAATTCTGTCTATAGATCTACCTACCTACACTGAGCTTTAAAAAGAAAATGCAATTAAAGACACAGATTGCTGTGAATGAGGAATTTTATTCTACCAAAAGTAATGAGTAAACTTTCCCCACTCCTGACCCCAGATAGGACATCTGTGAGCTTTGCTATAGAAAGACTTGGGTGATGCTCTTATGTCTTAATACAATACGTAATATATAAGAATGTTCACAGATCAGTTGGCATTTCTTTTGGCTTTAAGATGCTGAGCCTTTGTGTCCTAAAATTATAGGCACATAATCCTTGAATCTGCTGTGTGGCAAAAAAAAAAAAAAAAAAAAAAAAAAAAGGTCAAGCATGCTCTTTTTGTTTGCTAAACACTCAATATGCAATACAAAAGAAAATGCTTAGTATTTTACTAAGGAGTAAAATGTCATTCAAGTGATAATACCCTCCACAATTTAGCAGTTTCTGGCTTTCGTGCTTAAGAAAAACAGACTCTATGGACTGGTTAAATCCACCCGAAGTTCAAGGGCTTTGAAAGTTCTTTCTCAGGAAGTGGAGGATCTGGCCGTAGTCGCCCACCTGGGTATGCTGTTGGGAGCAGCAGGCTGGGCAGCGGCGGGCACTGGTGAGGGCGTGGGTGTGTCCGCACGTACGTGTGGCCGTGGCCTGATGCGTAAAATCTGGTGACATTTTCATTTGAAAACGATGAGCAGTGTTAGCTAAAGATGTTTCTGGTGCCTCTCCCCTGGGCTTCCCGTAGTAGCCAGAGCTTCCTACTCCTTTGTAATTGGTTCCTTCCTTGCCTCTCTGCCCTGGTCCTCTGTGGGCTCCTTTGGGGTAAGGACCCGGTTTACCCAGGCCAGTCTGTGCGGTGGCGGGCCCAGCGCCAAACACTAAGTAGGCGGTCGCGAAATGTCTGTTCAAGTGAATGAGTGACTACCCCAAGCTTCTTCTTCTTTTTTTTTTTTTTCAATTTAAATTCAATTAGCCAACATATAGTACAGTGTTAGCTTGTGATGTAGTGCTCAATGATTCATCAGTTGCACATAACATCCAGTGCTCATCATATCAGGGGTCCTCCTTAATGCCCATTACCCGGTTACCCCATCCCCAACCCATGATCTTTGGAAACACTCTCACACCTGTCTGACAGCTCCCGGACCAAGCCTTTCACTGTGTCTAGCACATCATAAATACTTGCTAAGTTTGATGCCCGATGGACTGAGACGAGCGTTCAGAAGCATTCAAATGTGTAGACTGGAAACTAAAAGTGACTGATAGCTTACATTAAACATGCTTTTGCTTTCTATGACTTTGGCTATTTAAATAATAATTGTCCCCAAGGCCTTTTAGAGCATACACTTATTTTCTTCGGAAGAAAACATAAGGACCAAAATGTGGCCTCTATTAGCCTATATGCTTTCCTTAGTTGCATAGAAAAGTCTAGAAAATTATAATTAGTGTTGAAAGGTATAAAACGAGGCATGCAGGTTTAGTAAGAAATCACCCAGAGTATTTCTTTTTGTCTCATTCTCCTCCTTCCTTCTTTGTCCCTCATTTCCTTTTCCATAACCTCCCTTCCCACCCTATCTCTTGTCTGTACGAGCTTCTCTCCCTATGAAAATGTGCATTGGACCGTGACCTGTACAGTCCTCAGAATTGTTCTCTGGGTGAAAAACCTTCATGACTATTAGAAACAATTACCATTTCCATTTATAACCAGACCCAAAGCTTAATGGGCAGCAGAGATGTAAATTTATTTTAACCTTAAATCTAAAGTATAATTTTTGTGTATGGGAAACTGGTAGTAGGAGAGCAGTGTGATTGGGAGATACATTTCAATTAATTCTTCCACCAACACCTTATCTCTTCTGCATCAGAACCTTTTATAGTGTTAAAATTAACAATTATGCGGCTGATGGTTGGCTAAACCCACCAGGGGACCTGGAGAGAGCCTCAGATAACACGACACATATAAATCATTCAGGAGAACAATTCATGAAAGAAAAGTTATCTGTGTTTGGGATGACATTGGAAGAACTAAATAGGAGTCAATTCGAAGAAGGGACATTTCATCCCATTGTCCAGCCTGCCTTTTTCTTTTTTTTTTTTTTCTAATTGTGTCATAATATACATTTTTAAAATTAATTATCCATTTGGTGGCAAGATAAAGGTCTCTTCTTGTGCTCAGGAAATAGTGGCCACAGGGGTGGTGAAAGATGATTTCACATGAGTAGCACTCGTAAAGAAAGCTGTTACCAGATAAGGTGGCAAATCTTCTTTGAAGAAGCACAATGAAGGGTGACAGGCAAACCCATGTTTACCAAACTGTATAGAGCAGCCGGGAGATTTCAGCTCCCAATCAGTTACATAAGCAGAAAGTACCAGGTCTGGAATGATGTTACACCAAAGCACAGCACCGAGCAATAAGTACTTCACAATGTAACAACCTACGAAACTGGGTCCTAGCACTGAGCACTGCTTTCTAGATCTCTCCCCGCAACTATATGGCACGTACCTCTAGAACTGGCTTCATGCTTAAACCTTCATCACCTTAAAAGACGTCTATTGCAGGGCATTTTTAAATGTTTATAATTAAAACATTATTCTTTTTTTTAAGTAGCCCACCATGGAGCCCAATGTGTGGCTTGAACTCACGATCCCAAGATCAAGACCTAAGCTGAGACCAAGAGTCGGATGCTTAGCCAACTGAGCCACCCAGAAGCCCGTAAAACATTTGATAATGCTTATATATTATTCTTGATGCAGGGAAAGTAAATACTCATACATATATTCTGGAATAAGCTGGAATTTAATAGGACCAATTACCAGATATGACAATCTTGCAAGCGATCTGATCTATGTATTTATATTTTTATTTATCTTTTTATATCATTTATCCCATTGATATTTAAAAAAATCATATCTGTGTGGTCTTGATTCATCCTTCTTGGCTCCTTGCTTGGATTTTAAATTCCACTCATAGTCAACAGAAATATTCAACCTGCAGGTTGCACATAAGGAATAGAAACGAGTTTCAAAGCTTTAATAAGCACAGGGGTGAAAAAAATTGTCCTATAATTTTCATTTCCTTAAAGTAATTTATTCTTTTCCCCTCACTCCCACACCTTGCTACTAACATGCTGAAGAAATAAAAGTCATGAGAGGAGGAAAAAAGATATGGGTTTTGACAAGGTTCAATAACTATGTCACAGTTTGGTGAACATTTTACTATTCATTATTCTTTAGTGAAGTATGAATCATGGTTGCCTTAATATTTATTTGCATCCAAAATACCAGGATAAAATTTATTGTTTTGTTTTTGTAGTCCATTAAATTGTGCCTAAAAGTATGTATGATGACACACAATGTTTTTAATTATTTGCTCTGATGAGCATATCAATTATAATTTCATTCTGGTATTTAGTTCTTTGGGAAGACGTAAATGTTTGTGATCAAATGTTAAGAATCAATAATGGTGCAAAGATGTCATTGATTTGTTTAACAGCCTCATTAAAGTGTGGAAAATAATGGTTAGGATATAGATGTAACCATTACAGAGCAAATGTCATGAAGACACAAACAATGTCATACAGAAGAGGACTGACAGAAACAGAAGACAAATCCAGAACGTTCTATAACAGGAACTGTTCCTTCATCAGGCCTCGCACTCCCCGCCTACCCTCCCTCCCCAGTCTTGTGGAGAGAGACTAAAAGTAAACATCCGAATCCACTCTATAATTTTTAGACACTATGACATTTTCAGGTACTAAGAATACATGCAGTCATGGTAATATTTTGTAGGTAATAAAATGTATTGGCCCTCGTTACATACATTGCACTCTGAGTCATTTGCTGTTGATGAATCCTTTTGTTGTTTCTATAATTTCAAGGTTGAAAAACTCTTCCAGGTTTTGTCACCGAAGGATGGTTGAACTGGGTAGAGCCTGCCTGAGCGCCTCTCCCCTTTGTCCCAGGGGATCTTTAGCCCATGGGTCTTGTTCCTCCATACTCTGTTCAAAGATGACAATTAAAATTAAAAAAAAAACTAGATATAATTCACATTTCATAAAATTCACCCATTTGAAGTGTGCAATTCTGTGGCTTTTGCATGTCCACAGAGCTGTGCAGCTGCCGTTGCTATCTCATTACAGAACGAGTTCTTCTGCCCCCTACAACAGCCCTTACCTGTTAACAGTCACTCCACATTTCCCCCAACTTGCAACACTGGGAGTCCCCATCTTTGTCCTGTCTTGATAGATTTGCCTATTGTGGACATTTCACATACGTGGAATTCTGTGATATGTGGCCTTTTGCATCTGGCTTCTTTTACGCTGCACGACATAGAGAAAAAAGATTTTTCTGCCCTCATGCAGGTTGTAGGACAATCTGTTTAGATAAATACATACTATACGCAGAATGGGCAATGCATTTTCCTCTTTTTTTCATTATTTATTTATTTATTTATTTGACAGAGAGAGATCACAAGTAGGCAGAGAGGCAGGTGGAGAGGAGGAAGCAAGCTCCCTGCTGAGCAGAGAGCCCCATGCGGGCCTCAATCCCAGGACCCTGAGATCATGACTGGAGCTGAAGGCAGAGGCTTTAATCCACTGAGCCACCCAGGCACCCTGCATTTTCCTCTTGATCCTGTCTCAGTTTCTTTGGGATACTATGTATAAATCCCAAATAATGACCCCCGTTATGTTATTGCTGGGGTGACAAGGTGTAGGATCCACTTTATCTTCAACTCTATCTTCAACTTTAGACTCAGTTTTTACACTCAACGCTATTTCTTAGCTGAGGATGGAGAGAATGTAAAGACATGGGTGGGTTCTGGATCACTTTCAAGTTGCCTTTCATATAAGGGGCAGACTCGCCTTGCTTCTGCTTCCCTGTTCACAGATTCACTCCCCACGCACTCATTACACTTAAAGATGTTGCCATTCCAGCTGCAGGACTAACCCAGAGATTAACACAACACCTTGGCGTGCCAGCCTCTTGCACAATGTGAAAGGTGATATTCTGATTTGTATAACCTCAAGCTCTCTCTTAAGATTCCACACAGCTGGGGCTCCTGGGTGGCTCAGTTGGTTAAGCGACTGCCTTCGGCTCAGGTCATGATCCCGGAGACCCGGGATCGAGTCCCACATTAGGCTTCTTGCTCGACGGGAAGCCTGCTTCTCCCTCTCTCACTCCCCCTGCTTGTGTTCCCTCTCTGGCTGTGTTTCTCTCTGTCAAATAAATAAAATCTTTTAAAAAATAAAAAAATAAAAGATTCCACACAGCTGCCCAAATCCTCTCTTACTACCTTTAAAATGTTCTGTGAACATCTCTAACTCAAGTCAATAAAACCACTTTTTTACTCACATGCGTTATAAGAATTCTCGGTAGAAGACTTGAAAGATAAGGTATACAGAACACAATAGGAATCACTTCTAACACTGGCAGGCAGGATAAACTAATGTTGACACCTTATGTTTACTTTTCTCTGTTTGGGGGCACCCGTATCCTTTCAAACTCAATGAAAACGACTGAACACTGTTAATGGATAAGTGGGAACTCGGAGGTAGATAAGAACAAATCTCTTGGAGTTCACCAATATTTGAAAATTAGGATCACCGGGGCTCCTGGGGGGGCTCAGTCGGTTAAGCAGCTGACTCTTGATTTCGGCTCAGGTCATGATCTCATGATCTTGTGAGATCAAGCTCCCCATTGGGCTTGGAGCTGGGTGTGGAATCTGCTTGAAATTTTCTCTCCCTCTACTCCTCCCCCAACATGCTTCTCTTTCTCCCTCTCTAAAAAATGAAAAAGGAAGAAAGAAAAAAAAATTAGGATCACCCCTCCCTCTGCCCAACAATAAACATTAGGGCAAGTATATTTTCCCACACCTTGAACTATTCTTCAAAAAATGTATTCATACCTGCTCGTGAATGGGCTGTAATTTCCAGACTGGTTCATTTAGGTTGTTTTCAATTTTTTTAACCACTAAAATTAATGCTATGTTAAAATTGTGTTGAATAAACTTTTACATAAGAAAGCATTTGTAATTAAATTCTGAGGACAGATTGTTGATGGGATTGCTAAGTCAAAGGGTATTTTTGTTTACTTTCAGCATATTTATGGATATTGTTAAGTTACCTATAACCTATTATGCCAATTTATACTCATACTGGCTTTGACTAATAGTGTTCCTTTTCCAATTTCCTGGACAAAACTGACATTATAATGGTAAGCATCCTTACCTAATTACATGGGCAAAATGTTATCTTTATTGGTAAAGTTGAATATTTTTATATGTGTATTGGCTATTTTTGTGTATATTATATATGTGATTTCACTGTTTCTGTCTTTGCTTTTTTTTAAGTTGCAATATTTGTTTTTACTGGTTAATAAGTGCTCTTTATATAGCAAATCATCTGTCAGACATAATATACTTTGCTGGTTGGCTCAGTCAGTAGAGAATGTGGCTCTTGATCTTGAGATCATGAGTTCAAGCCCCCATTGAATGTAGAGCTTACTAAAAACAAAATTTAAAATTAAAAAAGAAAAAATATAAAAGTTTTCAATGTTTCCATAAATTACATTTATTAATATTTTTCTTCATAGTTTTCTGCCTTTGATTTCATGCTCGAATGTCCTTTTCCAATGCAAAGTAAAAAAAAAATCCACATTTTTTCTTCCAGTTGCTGTGTTTTTAATATTTAAATCTTTAATCTATCTGAAATTTATTTTGTCATATGGGGATGTAGGCATTCAACTTCATTTTTCCTCCAATAGCTCTCCAATTGCACATTTATTGAATAAATCTTCTTTTTGCAAGTGATTTATGACATCTTGATAAAACACTAAGTTCCTATATAAACTAGAACATATCAGTTACTCTCTTTCCTGGGTGCACTGAAATCACATGCATTTTGCAATTCTTGTCAATTATTGTAGGAAGAGCCAGGCACAAATCTTACTGTGAAAAAAGAGTAAAATCTGCATCTCTAGATTCTAATTTTCTCTGTTCCTATCTTTGAAAAGAAAAAAAATGTGACCACTTTTTAGCTTCTTCTATGTAATGTCTGATACAGAGCCATACTCAATCAGTGTCTGTTGAGTACTTGAATGACAGGCCAGGAACGCGTCTGCGCACGTGACATCACGGTAGTCAGAGATGTGCACTGGGCAATCTTGAGAAGGCACACAGAGCCCAGCAGTGAGGTCATCAGACCCAAGCACAGGATCTTGCTTCCCACACCTTGCTTCCCACAAGGCAATCATATAGCTTGCTCTTAAGTTGTGCTGTCTTCAGTGAAACAATTCCTTTCATTCTTTGATTCCAGCCTTCTACAACATTCCAGAACTGGTTTTATTTTCAAGAAAAGTCCTAGCAAGAATGTCTCCATTGGGTGGCTTCAGACATCATCTTAAGCAACTCCTTTTTCTCTTTGGTCCGGCCCAACCTCTTTCTTCACTTTTTCTTCTATATGCCAATGGATCCCCTGAAAACTTTCTTTGTCATTAAAAATGAAGTCCTTTGACATATTTTTAACATGTTAAGTTTTACATTTTGTCTAGTTATTATACTGAAAACAAACAATTTTCTGGGCCCCTGACAAATTTTCCAGCTTTTCAGAAATTGGCTTCAGCTGCTACAGTGTGTGAAATAATATAGACAGTCCTTAGCACAAAGGTACCCCCAAAATATGAATCTCCTTCCCACCTTTCCTACATGAAAACGCATCTATTTCTCCCCATGGGGCCATATTCTCATTGGCAGAGATGATTTTTTTTTTTTTTTCAGAGATGATTTTTTTACCTGACTTTTAAAATTCAGTATCTAGGCCAGAGCTTGGTGCAGAGTCAAACTTAAATAAGTATATGATGGTTAAATAAATGAAAGAATGAATAAATAATAAATGAATGATATACTTAGAAAAGGTTGCATCAGTTCCATTTTTTCAACCTTAATTACTATTAGTCAACAAAGTCTGCTAATTCTACTAATTCTGCTGGCCCACATTTCTGAATTTACATTTCAGACTATTCATATCTATATTAAACTACATATACTTTAATTCCATTCTCTTTCAGACTGACGCTTCGAAAGTTACTTTTACTTTACTTCCAATTCTATCACCATTTTCCAAGATGCAAATGCAATTCTTTCCATCAACGTGTGTGTGTGTGTGTGTGTGTGTCAGTGTGTGTGTTTCTGTGTGTGTTTGTGTCTGTGGGTGCTTCTGTGTGTGTCTATGTGTCCTAGGCAAGACCTGAGCTAGGGTAGGTGCTCAAGTAAGAGCTGTTGAATTTGAAATCTGATTCTTTTCTCTTCCTCAATCTTATTAATGGTCCTATGTCTTCTGCACTTGAACGTATGTGTTAACAACTACATTTAAATAGCTACATTACTTTCATTTCTTATACTAGAGATTATATTGTTTCCTTTCTGGTACTTCGACTTATGGATAGTTTTTTATACATAATTTTTACATAATATTAACATTAAGATGGAACATGCCTTTACATTATTCTTCTACCAATTTGTGATTCCAAGGAGCTCTAAAATTTTTTCTGACTTTTTAAAATAACTTGGGTGTCACACCTCTCTCCTGACCAGAAGTATGTTTTTTCCTATATTCTCCCTTCTTCTGGGGCTCAGATGCTATGATACTTGCTTCTTATCTTCTTTGATCATTCCATTTATTGATGTTCTCATCCCTTCTTCTCCCCTACTCACCCCCCCCCCACCTTGGCTTTGCTTTCTTTTTTTTCTCTTCCCTTTCTTTTTTGGAACACTTCAAATAAAGCTCTCCCTTCTAAGGAAGTGTTTTGGGTTTTTTCATTCTTTTAAAAAAATGTTTATTTATTTATTAGAGAGAGAAAGAGCATGGGGAGGGGCAGAGGGAGAAGCAGACTCCCAGAAACTCCGGGATCATGACCTGAGCCGAAGGCAGTCGCTTAACCAACTGAGCCACCCAGGCGCCCCTCTCTCGTGTTTCTTCATGAAATCTATTTTATTAACCTTTCCCCACTATGCTATGCCACCTGCATTCCCTTCTCCCTGTTTCCTTCTCTCCTACCCAGGAAACTTGGGTTTATGTTACCTGTTTGATTTTTTCCTCAGCATTTTTGTTGTGGGTCCTTAGAGCTGCTACAGTAAAGCTGTCTGGGCTTAGCAGCTAACCTGTATCTGTGTTTATTACAAAAAACAGACACAGCCCACAGCAAAGACGTGCTGTGGAGGAATTTTGTGTGTGTGGTTTTCTGTATCAACTTTAATCTTTTGCTGACTCTTCAAACTGAACAGAATCAAACAAAACCACAAGACAACAACAACAACAACAACAAAAAACTGACAATCTTTTTAACAGTAATATTCTTGCTTCCCTCAATTCTGTTTTGTATCTGTATTCCCTTGCTTCAGTCAAAGGTTTATTGTTCTTTTTATTGAAATCGTTAATGCAAAAAAAAAAAATCTTTCTATTGTGGTCACAATGCTTCCCATACCCAGAGTTTTATTCTTCAGGAGAATGAATCGCATTCTGAATTACCAGGACTGTAATTGCCAAAGTACTTACCCTTTTCTCCTAATGCTGTATCCAAAGTAAATGCTTGTATTTTTCCCCTGGTAATGTGAATCACCCATCAAACTCATTGTTTCCTGAGATTTGAACTGAAAAGTTTCTTGCATCAAGAAAAAGCTCAGTACATTTTTATTGGATGAATGGATGAACCTTGATTTATGTCAAGCCAGTTGTAATAATAATTAATATCTTAATCTCCACCAATATTACATCATCTTTACCGCAACAACTAGCATTTACCTGCTTTGGGCCAAAGACACAAAGCATGTTATCTAGTCATAGCAGCTGTGTGTAACTTCGTTTTTCTTTAGAATAATTTAGATTTTAGGACCCCCTCCTACAAGGATTGAAGATGCTTTTCCTCAGATACTTCAAGGTTCTCCCTTTTCCTGAGGTCATTTCTAAAAATTAAGGTAGTAACAGACACTGTTCTTAACCAGTATAACTCCCCCACCCTTCTTGTAACAAAATACTGATCTACCTGCAGCCAAGTGCCCAGCTCTGTCTCAGTTTCTCTGCATCTGCAGCTGGGGTAACTCATTCTGGCCAATGAATGTAAGAGGAAGCCAGCTGGAACTTTCTAGGAAAGCTTTTGCTTGCACTTGGCTGGATGCTGGCTCCTCTTCTCTCCTCCTTCCTACTTTGATCTCAGACGTGATGCCTGGAGCTACGGCAACAATCTTGTGACCATGCCAGTCAGGCCCTTAGTTGCAAATACCTTATCAAACTGTAGAACCAATTTGAGTATTCCTCTGTTTTTGGACTTCCTATTATGCAAGAAAAATACCCACCTCTTTTAAAAGTCCTTGAGGTTTTCTTTTATGCTACTTGCTGCTGAATTTATCCCTAAATGATACAGGAGGGTTCACTAGTGCTATGGATGTGAGGATTCTATCATTTTCAGTCACCGGCATCCCATCTGGACCTCATTGTCATTTCACATAGGCCATCACTGAGATCCCTTGTATCTAGCTAATGGCTATTTTAAACCCCGCCATTTTCTATTCTAGTTTTTTCCATGATGGCATTGTTGGCAGCTGCAAGAGTACTGACCACTCTAAGGTAGGATGATATTTGCAAAACCAGCCATAGCTCTGCTGGGCTATTGTAACGGTGGCTTCCGTTTAACCCCAGTAGACATTCTCGCTCTGTGTATATCTTTCCGCATTGACTTGATGCTTGGACTCATGATTTGCATCAGCCAATCAGACATTAGAAAGCATAGTGCAAGTAGAGATTCACATGCCACTGTGCGCTGGGGCTTGCCTGTTTGGAATATTCCCAGCTTTGATGGTTTGAGAACCCTGGCCCCATAGAGAGGCCAGTAGAAAAGAAGTGAGGCACTCAGTGGACCCTCAGCCGAGCAACCAGCCAACAGCTAGCGCAAGCTGGCCGCCTTGAGAATGAGCCATCTTGGGGATTCTAGCCCACTTGAGCCTCCAGCTGAACCATGTAGAGCCGACCTTCCGCCTAACTGAGCCCAGGCAACCCGCAGAATCATGAGAGATAATAAATGCCTGTTGATTTAAGCACTAAGGTTTGGGATGGTTGGTTACATAGTAATAGATAATGGGAAAGTTTCCTTCTTCCTAGATCTGCTGTGAGTTACAGAATTGCAATATTATAATGACTAGACAGCTATAAAATTAGGAAAAGAGTTAAGTATTTGCTTTTGCATTTTTGCTACAAGTCCTAGATGTAATTTTTTTTGCGTATGGAGCACAAGAAGCCTGATACATTATGAGCCAATCCAAAACACTACGTTTTCTATTTATTCTACTTAGTATTTATATAGTACTCATTATCACAGAATATAGGTGTCTCCAATGTTATTATTTAGCATTTATATATTTGCAAAGTATATTATCGTCATTTGACTTTTAAAATTATTTCATAACCCTCTGTGAAAGAGAAAATGTATAACCAATATTGAGCACAATTTAGATCTTCTCTGAGAATGTGCAGATGTTGGCTATATAGAAATTTGGGCGCCTGAGTGGCTCAGTCAGTTAAACCTCTGCCTTCAGCTGGGGTCGTGATCCTAGGCTCTTGGGATTGAGCCCCACTTTGGGCTCCCTGCTCAGCAGAGAATCCGTTTCTCCCTCTCCCTCTGCCTGCTGCTCTGCTTACTTGTTCTCTCTTTCTGTGTCAAATAAATAAATAAATAAATAAAATCTTTATAAAAAAAAGGAAAGAAAGCTGGGCTCAAGGCAGGGAATAGAAATGTAGCATCAATACAATTGCAACAAAGGCCACACCAGAAAAATCAGCATGGAAAAAAACGAGTTCCAGCCGATTGCTCCCTTCAAGCAATATTTGATACAAATAATCCAGAAGCCACAAATATCTTCATATAGCAATATAAGCAGGAGGCGATGCACTGTGTAGATCAGAGCAAGGCTTTGGAATGCCACAAAGAAGGTCTTCAACGTCTCTGATGATTAGCTTTTCATCCATAAAATGGATATCCATTTCTTAGGGTGATTTTGAGCATCAACTGAGCTAACATGAGTAAAAATACTTTACGTAAACCTGATCTGCTGAAAGTGCCTAAAAATTAGAGCTAGACCACTAAGATTGTATTAAGTCTATTATTAAGATCTTATTACTTAGCTCTTATTACTAAGATCTAATTACTCACCAAGATTATGTACTAATTGAGAATTAATTTCTATAGTGTCACAAAGTTATCTTGCCTTGAAGTATGAAGAAATTCCTTAGCCCTTTCAGCTCATGAAGATGCCATTCAGGAATTTACCACTTTTCTTATACTTTCCACAAATGATCACAAAGAGCAAGCCCATCACAAGGTTTATTAATCCTATGATTTTCCTTGTCAGCTGGAAAAAGCACACTCTTCCTAGTGGTGGGGGTGGTGGAGATGGGTGATGGGCATTAAGGGGAGCACATGAGGGGATGAGCACTGGGTGTTACATGCAACTGATGAATTAGTGAACTCTACATCTGAAACAAACTATGTACTTTTTGTTGGCTAATTGAATTTAAACTAAAAAAATAAAGTGCGCTTTTCTTTATTGTTATGAAAGGACATGTGGTTTAGGAATTTTCCAGAGGAAAGCAGAAGGTTTTGGATAGTTCTGGTGAACTGGGACTACCATGCTATTCCCTGGGAAGTATGGAGTTTTCTTACTTAATGGCAATAGCTCCATCTTTCTAACAATGTCTCTTGTGGCCTTGGCCATTAAGGTTTCTTTCTTTCTTTCTTTCTTTTTTTTTTTTTTTTAAGATTTTATTTATTTGACAGATAGAAACACAGCCAAAGAGAGAACACAAACACAAAGGTTTCTTTCTTTCTTTTTTTTTTTTTTAAGATTTTATTTATTTGACAGATAGAAACACAGCCAAAGAGAGAACACAAAGAGAGAGGGAGTGAGAGAGGGAGAAGCAGGTTTCCCGCCGAGCAGGGAGCCTGATGCGGGGCTCGATCCCAGGTCTGAGCTGAAGGCAGTCGCTTAACCAACTGAGCCACCCAGGCACCCCAGGCCATTAAGATTTCAGTAAGGAATCTTACTGAAATCTTAATGAAAGCATTTGGCTGGTGCTTTCCAGGGTTGAAGAGGACAATGGAGCCATCGTTCCTCTGTTACCCACAAAAAGGAAGTTGAGGAATGACTGCTAGATGTCTGGCTACATCTTTTTAAATTATAACTATAATTTATAATTTCAACTCAATCTTATATTCTAGAAATGCATGTTCTTTACAGAGCTGCAGGAACAGTTTTCCTATATATTCTTACATTTTGAAATTATACAATTATCTATATACGTGCATTGCCAAGTGATCAGTCTGATTCTTCATCCATTCACTTAATTTACTTTGACTATAGAATTTAGGGACTTGGTTTCCTAAGAGAAATTCATTATTTTCAGTTTGTTTGCAGTTAGAGCAAGACAGATACCTGGGACTTAAAAACATTTTGTGCTTCTGAAAGCTTTCACACTTGAAAAAAAGACAAATCTTCAAAACTGGAAGTTAGATGGGATAACAAGGTAGAAACTATGATGTTATCTCTTTCTCTTTTTTCTTTTCTGTTTGAAATTGTTAACCAAAGGTGGACAGTTTTCTGAAGTTGATGTATACTTTCAAAATGAAATGTAAAATATGGGTCCATGCATCTGTTTCAGAAAGACCATTGTCTTTAGAAGTAACATATATTTTTTTAAATTATTATTACTCTCGTAGTTCTGTCTCTGTTTTGAAATGTCTTGGCCCTGGAAAGCTGTGGGAACAATCTGAATAGTTCGTCAGTTCTTACTCAGGTAGCAAGTAAAACCACCAACTTTTCTGAGGTATTCTCGAATTATTAGATTTACTCATTTGCGGGCATTTTCAAAGCCTGTTACTTAAG
The DNA here is from genome assembly GCA_004023965.1 of Spilogale gracilis. Taxonomy (NCBI): domain Eukaryota; kingdom Metazoa; phylum Chordata; class Mammalia; order Carnivora; family Mephitidae; genus Spilogale; species Spilogale gracilis. The sequence continues at coordinate 98,910 of PITA01002227.1, forward strand.
GAGTTGATCCTAGCATCCTTCTTATCTTCATTCTCCCCTAAAAATCAAGAGCTTTGGAGAAAAACCATGTAGGGGTAAAAGTGAACAAAAACGTGAAACTTGAGCCGGTCTGTGGGCATAAATGTAAAATGTCAACAGAGGACAACAGTCAGGCCCGCCGCTCGTGTCATGCTTTCCTGAGGTTCTAAAGGCAGGCTGATCCTGACCAGGGAGGACAGCAGAACCTGGATAACTTGAGGGATGTTCTTGTCAGAAGCCCGTAAACCACAGTGGCTGAAACACAATGAAAAGAGGAAAAGCTGGAATTCATGAGCCGCTAATAAATATTTAAGAAGAAAGAAGGATGATAGGAAAAATGCTTGAAGTGAAAAAGAAATTGATATTTGAATATGATGCATGCAAGAAGTGGGGGGAGCCCACAAGAGAGGTTCTTGAAGAAATGTGAAAAAGCCCCGGAGATGAAATGTTAAATAAATATTGTTAGTCAGTTATAATCACCGTGGCAAAGCCACATGTTTTGTAACTGAAAGAACGACAACAGTGAAACGACCAAGTCAGCATTAATAGAAGGGAACTGGGGGAAAGAGCGCTTATTAATTGCACCAAAAAGAAAAAAAAAATGGAGGGGAGCTGGTATTGAGGACAGCTGAGGCGAATACAAGGAAATCGTGGATGGCATGAAAATGTTGGAAAAGCAGAATAATGCTAAATCAAAAGAACTGGAAAACAGCAAATTTCCCCTTGACATTATGCTGGCATTAAGTAAGAGCTAATTATCATAGACGATTATAGTCAAATGGAACAAGACAGAGAAAAAGAAGGACCCTGGGGCATATGAGATCCAAAGAATAGAATCTGTGGCAGGTGTAGGAACACAGATCAAATTCTTAATACCATTCTTACCAGGTCAGTATGCTGCTAAAAACCCTTGGTCCCACTGCTTGCAGACCGTACCCCCTCTCAGGGCATCGGTCCTAAAGCATCCGGTCCTGTTTCCTGCAGAAGCCGCCGTTTTCTCTAGAACCTTCCAAACCAGCAGAGCCCTGTTCAGAGCTCTTGCCTTCTCCTCTTCATCAAGGTCTGCCTCTCCACCTCGAACTAAGGTTCCCCCTCTTTTCAACCTTTCTAGGTCATATATCAAATATACCTCAGATCACATTCTCCACTATTAATTTGTTCGGGAAATACACACTGACCACCGACTATGTACCTGGAACTTTTCTAGACTCGGGATACTGCAGCATAATAATGGTTCGAAATCCTTGTCCTCGGAGACCATATTTTATAGTGAGGGGTGAAGGAGGGAGGCAGCCATTGAATACATAGACAAGCAACACAATATTCATAAAACCTCTCCCCATCTCTCCTGTATTGGTTTCCCATGCTACGGTAAAAAATTACCAAAAACCAGTGACATAAAACAACAGAAATGCCTTCTTTCATGGCTCTGGACGTGCTGGTGGGGCCCCACTCCCTCTAGAAGCTCTGGGAGAGAACCCATCTTGGATTCTTCCACCTGCTGGTGGTGGCCCGCCTTCCTTGGGCCCACATATTTTAGGGGGCCATTGTTTTGGACTTAGCACATCTCCCAATTCCAGGTAGACAAACTTTCTAATATATTTTTTAAAGACTTTATTAATTTGACAGAGAGAGCGAGCACACGTGCACACACACAAGCAAGGGGAGCAGGAGGCAGAGGGAGAGGGAGAAGCAGGTTCCCCGCTGAGCAGGGAGCCTTGAGTTGGGGTTCGATCCCAATCATGACCTGAGCCTAAGGCAGATGCTTAATGGACTGAGCCACCTAGGTGCTCTCAAATATGTTTTGTAAGCACACAATCCACTCATTTTGTTGTTTATTTTTGAAACAAACAAACATGTTTTGCATAATGGCCATCTGTGGACCTGTTTTTTCTACCCTTTGCTGGACCCACAGGTAATCTCAGAGCAGCTCTTTTGAAAGTAGATGGCAATTGCTTTTTGTCGTTCTCTGCTTCCCCTCTGGTCCAAACCTGTATTTTGGGATTAGCCTCCTCCCTGTCCTCTCCCAGCCCCAGGCATTCCAGCCCTCCACGGATGCACTCCTCACAGTGGGAGAGAAGCCTTTCCAAGAGCAGCCCGGAGCTTCTGTAAGTCTCTACAAATACTACGTGCTCAGATATGCTGTCCAGGATGACCCTTGCTAACAGTCAATGTACTATGATCAGTGTGATTTTGTGGAGTATAGGTTTATTACCTGTCTCCCTGCACTGCTCTGGGATGAGCACTTTTATTTTTTTATTTTTATTTATTTATTTTTTTGAGGAGGTTAAGATGGACATCAGGAGTGTAAGATTTTTGGACGTTTGGGTGGCTCAGTCAGTTAAGCGTCGGCTCAGGTCATGATCTCAGGGTCCTGGAATGGAGCGCCACATCAGGCTCCCTATTCAGCTGGGGTGTGGATTGCGGGGTCCGCTTCTCCCTCTCCCTCGGCCCCTTCCCTGTGCTCACATGCAAGTCCTCTCTCTCTAAAAATCATATTACTTTTAAAAATTATATGAAGAAAGTGGAAACTCAAATAGGTATGATAAAATCAGGGTTTTTAAAGAATTAAATATTAATCGAGAAGTCTGTTCCTTCCAACTCTTTCTGATGATTCTTAGAAGTCATCCCTAAATCCACGGCAGAACTGTAGACCCCACTCTTCCTTTACTCACCACATACAGGGCATGCGCAGGACGATGGTTCCCTTAGCCAGGCTCGCATGCTGATTTGCTGCGATAACAGGGGGCACCATGGAAACCATTCAGGAGCGTTTCTGAAGAGGAGCTGAGCTCAGAAGGCACATTCATTTAACACACAATTCCTGAACTTCATCAGTGCCCAGGACTGTTTTCAACATTGACTAGCGGCCCTGACCCCATGCTGGTGTATGTCACTACTCGTGATTTCATATCGGTCCTTTTCCTGCCAGATTTTGCTTTGTCAGCAAAGGAGGGGAAAGAGGAAAAACAAGAGGATATCCAGAAGAGGTCCTTGTGTGACATGGGCTCTTCATAAATGCACTCATGATGAAACCCCTCCAGCATGGTGGTAGGAGGGGGTGGCGCCCAATTTTATAAATGAAATAGAGAAACAGAGTTGAAGAAACTTAGCTAGGAGTTACCATAGCCTTGTGTTTAGGCATAGATTTGGAGTTCAAATCCTGGTTTGATCTCTAATGAGTATTATTTCCTAGATGGAAAGGGATAGGGTGGCAGCTTCCTCCTTCCTAGTCAGGGCCCCTATTCCTCTCCAACCCCCCAAATTCCAAAGAGTCTGAACTAGATTTGGTAGGTGTCTCTGTTATTTATTTATTTTTCATTTGATAGAGGTATGACTTGATCAAAATAAGATTCAGTAGAGATGACTTTGATGATGATCTAGCAGAGGGAATGGAAAGAAGACTCAGATTGCAACAGTGGTCTGCGTAAGTGTCTTCTATGAGCGGGAACATGAACATTGGGAATGGTCTAAGGGAATGGAAGGGAAGGAATGGAAGAAAAGTCAAAGGTGTTTGAAAACTGCTTTAAAGCTAGGGCGAGGGAAATGGGAAGGAAAGCAACAAAAGAGACCTACATTTAAGGAAGTAGGATGTGAATGATTAGTTTGGCAGCAGGAAAGGGCAGATGAGTTTGGTTTCTAACAAGCTGACCTTCAAATGCAAATATAGACAAAGAAAGAAGGAAGGATGGTGAATCAGGAAAAAGAACTTGAATATGTGAGCGAACGACCTGAGATGGGGGACCAGAACTGGAGAGAAGGAGCAAGGATGTTTCCAAGACCGTCTGGCAAAGGGTTTTCTGGATTCATAGGGCAACAGGAAATATGGATCATTTCCTAGGGTTGAAACAACAGGCAGATAATTTAGGTAGACAGCAAGTTTGACCAAAAGCATTGTTTTATTCTTGTTTTTTTTTTTGTTTTTTTTTTTTGAGTCTAGACATGACTATGGAGTGATGATCTTGTCTTTGTTTTGATCCATCACAGACACGAGGCAGCTTTGAATGACATCGGTGTCCTGTGAAATTGCTTTGTTTCGTGGGTGAACACCCTGGTTTCCTATGACTGTCAGACCAGCTCTAGTGATGCTGGGCCTAAGTGGGCAGGTCCCAGCTTCCTCGAATTGGCAGGGGCTCCTTTCGCTTTCTTACTAGGAGTTCTCCCTTGATGCTAGTAGTTCACTGTTACTCAGTAACTAGTAATATGTGTTTATTTATTCAACTGACTTTTATTGAGGACCTCCTATGTGCTAGGAATATAATGGTAGTCAAAGCAGACATGGAATCTTTTGGAAATTAGAGTCACAGTGGGTAAAAGAGAGATGGAAACACATTTATTAAAGAAAAAACACATTTACTTACAAGCTGTGATAGCTGTTTTGAAGGAAAAGTGCAGAGTTGTCAGAAGGTGTAACCACAGAGCTAACTTATCCTATAGAGTCAGAAATTGACATCTGAGCAGAAATTGAAAGCATAAGTGGGACTAAGCGAAGAAGATGGAGATGGATGGTGGGGAGGATATCCTGGGTAGACTGATTATCATCTGCAAAGGCCTTGGGGCAGAGACTTTGGAGAAACCACAGGAAGGTCCATCTCAAAGTTATTTCCAAGTCTTCTCTTGGACCAACAATATTTATCACAATATTCAGCATTCCAAATAATGAATTTTAAAACCCAATGGGCTGTTTAGAAGCCAGTTGGTTTTAGCAGAAGAAAGCTGCCGTAATAGTTGTAAGAGTTGATGCCATAATGGTTTATAAGAAACAATGGTCTCTTTATCCGGGAATTCATCAAAATCTTAGCATTCCCATTTGAACCCAGGATCTTGGTATTTTCACACTGAACACTTGGCCCCTTCCATCTTCTCACCCCTCATTTCTTAATTACTTTCTTATATTCTGTGTCTCTCATTAAATTCCTAGCCTCTCCAAGGATAAGTTTCTATCCTATTCATCTTCCCAAGTCCCCTAGCACCTTGGTGTTTCGTGGGTTTTATTGGTGTAACTAATATTTCTCGAGCCATGTGCCCAGTAGTGTTCCACATGAGGATACGAAATCTAAAATGATGGAATCTCCACCCTCAGGGAATTTAGATTTGTTGAAAGAATATGAGCCACCATCCTAAAAAACAAAACACTTTTGGGGTACTTTAACAAATTACTCGACATCAATTTCTACAGTTGCTTCTCGTCTGATAAAATAATCTTCATACATCAGAGTCTTAAGAGACTACTTTTAATACTATTTTGGTATTTTAAAATAAAGTTCGAAAATTACAAGATGGTATTACGGTTGTTAGAATCAAATGACTTAATTGTGATCCCGTTTATAATTGATGCTTTCACCTTGGGGTATTTGAAAATGAGATGCAATTCCTTTTATCTCTCCAATGGCAGTCCCTTGTAATGCTTGTGTGAGCACAAGACTGAGAATTAGGAGCTCTTCCTTCAGCTCCTGACTCACCAGGTTACCCAACTTAACCTCGTTGTTTCCTCATCTGTAAAATGGGGATAATAGTACTTACCTCTCTCGCTGGGGTGTCATGAGTATTAATTAGTGTTTGTCAAGTGCTTTGAGATCTTCAGATGAAAGGCCTGTGGAAACCCAGTCTAAAGTATTATTATTTAAAGTCTCCTCACCTCCCACTTTCACTGAGGAGCGATTACCAGTTATAGCCAACTCTAAAGGGCAGGGATGATGCACTCAAGACCCGACAAGGCAAGTTTTATTGGTCCATTAGGACATGCCTATTTAAGTGAATCAGTTTTGTGAAAATGGTTACTATGCCAAGGACTTTTATTTTAGGCAGTTGTTGGTCTTTAAGAGTTAAGTATGAAGCCATTTGGAAAGGCTGGTTTCGCGTTTCCATTGGGAAGCGAGGCCTTGGGGACCTTTCCATTTACATCTAAAGAAGCTTGGGTATGTGGTGTGGTAGAACTTACTTCTCATAAAATGAAGTTATATTTATAGGGAAGGCTGACTTCGTTTCTGAGAAACCAGCTGAATAGTGAAGACAATAGTACCCACTTAATTAGGAAAGGAAGAAGCATCTCCCACACATAATTTTCTGGATTCCAATTTCAAAGGATTCATAACTTGTGAAAAAAATTAATTCTCTCATTAGAACCATATTTAATACATGGCAGCAAGTTAAATCAATTCTTGGTAACTTTTTTTTTTTTTAACTCTTTTATGGCTCTGTGTTGATGACCCAGTATTTGAGAATTAGCAGTCCGGGGTTTGACTTCAGAAAGGGGGCACATTCTTACAAGTGATTGCTGGGTTGAAATAACGTATGTTCTTTGAAGAATTAAAGCACCATTAATTTATCTTGTTTTATGTTTATTTGTTTTTGATCTACCTTAAGTCTTAGCATTTTCCTGTTCAATAGTAACTAAGCTGACTTCTTCTTCGGAAGCAGGGTATTAGCTAGATAAGTCTGTTTCAAAAGCCATGTAAGTTGTTAACACGATGATCTTATCTAAACCTAAGAGGACACCCACGTATTTTTAGGACTAGAAGTTACTTTTAAACACACACACACACACACACACACACACACACACACAATTCCATAGAAGCCAGGATTCCTCAATCATGGCAGAATTGTGTGTTTTTAATCTGTCTAAAAGGCAAGACAGAAAAGGATGAAGTGACAGAATTTTACCAAGTCTTTTTGTTATGTAGAAAATAATGAACAATTTTCCTATCATGTAGATCACAAGGTAACGTTTCATCATGAATTCATACTGTGTTATGAACACTATATGATCTCATTTAGATTCATTCCTAATTTGTGATAATTTGAGTGTGAACGGATGTAAGAACACCATGGTCCTGCCCGTGAAAACAGAGTCCCTTAAACAAATTCATTGTGTAAACAAGGGAAACACTTTCTTTACTTAAGAGTGAGGCCTAACGTTGTCTAGGGCCTGAGAAACGAGTTCGTGGTATTGTTGGCATACAAAGAACATGCCAGTTATGAATGATTCTTATCTACCTGTTAATAGGCTCAGCAGTCACTCCTTAACACTTAAAGCCCATTATCCTGACCATAATTTTGCTGTTTGCTTACTAACATACACACACACACACCCCTTTTAAAAATCACAGATTTAAATGATCTAATGAGTTTTCTTTTCATTAAAAATCATAAAATTTCTAAAAAAAAAATCATAAAATTTCTGAAAATCATGTATTCACTCATTCAACAAATACCACACCCCTGGGAATGTCATCAGCCCTGAACTGGAAGGGGGAGGGGATAAAAGACAAACACACAAAAAATTGTTGTGTAGTGTGACATAGGTGAAAAATCTTATTCGTTCTGGTGAATTTTGGGGAGGACAGACAGCAAAAAGGGTGGTACCAGACTGCATTTTTCTGGAAAAATAGTGTGAAGATGTGGGAAAGAGCTGGGAGGGGGCAGGAAGGAGGAGAGTGCAAACTAATGTAGGAGTGGCTGAAACGCCAAGAGGGCTCGGGTCAAAAACAGCCTTGGTCATGCCAGCTAGGTTTCATCCTCACGGTGACTGCATGTGGCTGGAGGGCCTCAGCAGGCTGGTGTGTTCACATGCAAGATTTGAAAGGTCTCTCAGATGGCCCTGCTCAGGTCTTCCAGACCTGGCCTATCATCAGAAGGACTAAACGACACAAAATGAAGGCAAACACCACTTATTTTATTTGCTTTTGTAAAGTTTAACATTAAGCATTAAAATCAAAATCATTTGGAAAGACGAACTAGCCCTATTTTCCTTCATACCCTCACTAACCAAAAGAGGATACTTCCAATTATTTTTGTGGTTCTCTTCTCGTTTTTCATTAAATCCAAGCAAATATGACAATGAATTCCTTTGTTCCCTTTCTCAGCCCAGGGGCAGAAGATCATAGTCACTGTTCCGCACCGGGCTTTTGGTTGTTGTTGTTTTGGGAGGTTTTGTTTTTAGAAGTTGTTTTGTTTTGTTTTATTTTGAGATTTCATTTAGAAGGAACAAGCTTGGGAATCTATATATACGTTTTTAAAGATTTTATTTATTTATTTATGTATTTGAGAAAGAGAGAGAGAGAGAGAGAGGGGCAAGAAGATCAGAGGGAGAAGCAGACTCCCAGAGGAGTTGGGAGCCTGATGTGGAACTCAATCTCGGGACTCTGGGATCGTGACCTGAGCTGAAGGCAGTCGCTTAACCAACTGAGCCACCTAGGCACCCGGGAATCTATATTTTGGTAAGGCTCCTCACTGATGGGGTGATAATCAGTCAGAAACCTCCTACAAGTGGGATGATTAGGAAGCATATAAGTTTGGAAGCAGGAAGCCAGGTTGGACGCAGTGGGAATGGAAAGGCAGGTACACCTTCAGAGGTATTTAGGATCCTTAGTATGGGGAATTCATACTGCATCAGGATAATATTTCAAAAATATTCATCCCAGGTATATTCTATTCCTGGCAAGTCAGGTTTCACTATTACAGCCTCAAGCATGGGGAAAGGGGTTGGGATTGCCAACAGAAGGAGTTGGACATGGGGCAGGGGAATATTGGCTAGCTGAAGAAAGCTCAGACAGAGAGGGGCCTTGACTCTACTTCCTCCAGGGTGGCAGAGGAAGGCCAGGGTTTGGTCCCCAGGGTGTCTCTTAGTCAACTATTGTGTGGGAACAGAGAAGGTACCCCAAATTCTCCAGGAGCCCATTGAGGGAGGGAGGCATATGATGACTGTTGGACTGCCTGCAAACCTCATATACAATTATTGCACTGGTGGGATATGTCCCTGCTCTTGAGGTCTCCCAAGTGGACCACCCACAACAGTGACCAAAGGGGGTCACAGTCATATCTTGAGATTTCCACAGTACCCAGAGGGCTAAGATGGGTTCCTGGACAGGAAAGGAGGGCTTTCCCGACAATGGGATGGACACGGGATTAGGAAGGGACCAGCACTGGTAGATCCAAGTCCCCAGCTTCTCCTGTCACCTTGATGTACACACAGGGATGCCATCTTGGATGGGAGGAGAGGGAAGGATAGAAAATCTGGAAAAGTAAGCATTTGTCCATAGGAGGCCAAGTTACCTTAGACAGATGCTTAAGTTAGTAGGTTTGGCTGAGTTTACTTGTATTGTCAACAATGAAGAGCAGATCAGTTATAGAGGGGAAAAAAGAAGTGATTTTTTTTTTCCTTTGCACATCTAGCTAATATAAGTGCATTTGCAATACTCCTACAACACGATTCACATCTTTTATAGTACATGGGATTTCATACTTTCTCCAAGACCAGAGCATTCAAAGATGGCTAAGAGAGTTTTGCCCAAGGCTGAGAAAAGTGCTAGGAAAATATGCAGGTCAAACAATAATTGAGTTGATTACAGGTATGTTTATTAGCCCTATTTTTTTTGAAGGTGGGAATTAAGAGGCTCTCACAGAGTTACAAGGGCAATTACATGGGACTAGTTCTGGAGCTCTGCTCATGAACTTCGGTTTTCATTCCTTAAGACCATTCTCCTCTTACTGGTCATTTCAGTAGTGTCTTTAGTCTACTTTAGTATTTTACTCTGAAAGCTCAGAGAAAGTTAGTTCATTAATGTAGCTTCATCAATAGTGATCGTCCTGGATCTCTAAATTCCAGGGCAATGAAAATCAACATCAGTGCAGCCTACCTGTAGAATTTGCTGCATTACTGATGACTGATGGTTGATCATTTTTTAAACAAAATATGGACTACTTGCTTTGATTGGCATATTAGAGAAATCATGGACCCTTTAAGGTTGGAAGAACCCCTGCTGTCAACAAGGATAGGATTCTTTGCTAGAAAAAAATTGACCCCAGAACGAATGTACCTTTCAGCATAACTGGCTTCCTAGATCCACTCTCTCCTGAGTGTGAGACATAGAGATCCAGATCAAGGCCCGGAAACAATTTACTTATTATTAAAAAAAAAAAAATCAGCTCTACATTGTTCCTGCCCCCAAACAACTCCTTCTGTTCATTCAGGTACAAGTGATAGTATGAAGAACAAACCAAGAAAAAAATTGTTCCTGGTTTAAACTGTTTACATGGTCCAGAATTTGTTAGTAAATGAGGTGTACAGTATAAAGAGTTTGAAACGAATTATTTGGTCACAAAGTTCATGTGGTTTTGAGGTAAATGGCTTAATTGTACAGTAGTTTTTATTAGGTATAGTTGTTGGGATTTTGCATTGTATAATTTAGTTGCTGTTGCTCTTCAATAAAGACCTTTAATGTAATATAAGCCATGAGGACATGGTGATGCCAACCTTAAGTATCAGATGTAAAGATTATTGAACCAATAAAAGATACCCCTGATTTCTCCTGTTACAGACATTGCTTTTTTTTTTTTTAGGAAAAATAATTTGAAGAAAAGGTGGAAAAATAAAAACTATTGAAAATAATACTCTTATTAGAGGACCAATAATTCAGAGGAAAAACTAGAGACAATTATGAATTAAAATAATCAAGAAAAAAGACAGACTGGATATTATTACATACAGTTGTTGAATTTTGATGTCGCTCTTTCCATGCAGGTGCTTTTCAGTTTTCAGTTCTCTTTTGGAAAAATGCATTTTGTTTCTTAATTTCTCTCAGCCTGGGGTCTCTTTTTACCTTTGCTTCAACCTTTCCTCTGGGTTTTCAAAAGCAAAGCTCTCTCAGAAGCTAAGTCTGCATTTTCGATTTGTTTCCTGGTAAAAGAAAAACAAAATTTTCGCTGTTTAAAATGAGTGAAAGTTGCCCAGATGCTCAGAAAATTGTCTGGATAAGAATTAGGGGAGGGGCGCCTGGGTGGCTCAGAGGGTTAATCATCTGCTTTTGGCTGGGGTCATGATCCCAGGGTTCTGGGACCCAGCCCCCATCTGGCTTCCTGCTCAGCGGGGAGCCTGCTTCTCCCTGTCCCTCCCTCTACCTCTGCCTGTTGCTCCCCCTGCTTGTGCTCCCTCTCTGTCAAATAAATAAAATCTTAAAAAAAAGAAAAAAAGAATTAGGGGAAATTTTACATGGTTAGCATTTCAGAGACTTCACTTAGCCTGTGGGTCTTCATGATGGATTTCCCCTTTTCAGTCCACTTTCAGAAGCATTTTGTGGAGATGGGGAGAAGCTGAGCTCCTTGTCAAAGCAATTCCCTGCGAGAGAAAGTGGTGTTTGGGAATCTCTGCCCCTGGACAATTTCTCCAAGCTGGACAGAGGCTCTGCCATCCCACAAGGAAATGGACGAAGTGTTTGCCCAACTGTCTTTGTAGGAGCTGATTCACACTATAACTAATATTTATTGTCTATTATTTGCCAGAACTTTCGTGAGCACTGAGGACACAGCAGTGAGCACAGAACGGTGCATGTTAAGTTTACTTTTGATGAATTGAAAAATCAGGTTTTAAGCTTGAAGCATCCATTCTCCCCTAATTTGGGGGGAAAGGAAATGCGGCTTCTTTTTTACAACATAATTTCTAAGATGTCCAAGCTCATGCGTTCATCTGGGTCATTGGGGGAAAGCCATTTATTTTCTTTGGGCCTTGGTTTCCTCATCTAAAATTAGGGAACTCGTTGGAACAGAAGATCTCCATGGGGGTCTCCAACTCATATAAAATAGAGTCACTGGAGGGCCTGATAAAGGATGTCAGGCTGGCCCCCATTGACAAGAGTTCTCATTCTGATTCCAAGAATGTACGAAAGTCATCTTCATTGCTCGAACCAGACCTTGTTTAATTTCCTGTGGAGTGATAACCCAGCTCCACTCAGCTAAAACTTTTAGCTCTTCTTCCACCCCCATCTCTTCCTGTCTTCCTGGCAGATCTTAAGTCATTGGGGAGAGATGCGGAGACTATCTCCCTGGCACAAGTCAGGCAGGGATGTTGGTGGGTGGCTGGGCTGTGACATTCTGGCCAGGTTATTGAGTTTATGTACAACTCACAGGCTGGCAAAGTCTGTCTGTGGCTTCATATATGGATGTTTTGATGTCTTTGTGGAGGAGGTGAACTCTGGAATGAACCCTTACCTGTGCCACATGCGATAAGAAATTAGTGAAATCGTTGTGACCAAGTCGATGTCCTCTGGCTTCTTGTTTTATTCTGTGATTTCCATCCTCATGTAACATTTCCCATACCCAGTCATCATCGCCTTGGCCAGCACTGGACACAAAAAAACCTTGGCTCTCCCCCACGCTGGCCAGAGGAATCCTGAACGGCTGAGCAAGTGTTCGTGGTTTGTTCTTGGTCTCCTGGATTGGGTCCCATCCGGCTGTCTTAGACTCTGGGTGAGGTGGTAGAGGTGCAATCTCCTCGTGGCCCCCCGGACACCCAAAGCTGCCGTAAGCCCCCAGTTAGCCCAAGTCTGGCGGCACCTGTCACTCTCAATTTTATAGTTTTCCCTCTTAAATCTTTATCAGGCCGTGTATCTATCAACAATATACATGGTACTGATACTCATATCTCATCCCACTGTTCTGCTTTTAAACAGGGAGGGGCCGTGGGATCCTGAGTTAATAGATCATGTATTTGGGGGATTTTCAACTATATCTGAGAGTCCTATAGTGAAGAGGGTACCTTTGGGACTGCCAAGGATGATAAAAGAGAGCAGATTGGACAGACCCCTCACTGAGCTTATCTTTGTATGTCTTGGATATTAAAGTTCTACATAGGGTTTTGTTTTTCAAAAGTTAAGTAGCTTTAAAAAAAAGCAGTTTGGAAACCACTAATTTGGTATGAGATCCCATCGCACAATTGGGAAATCAGACTCAGAAATTAGCCCAAGGTGACACAATTACAGTTAGCTCAGCGGAAGATGTGGCCTCTACAAGTTCAGGTAATTTGCTTTTCCTGTCTGGCCTCCAGACCCAGGTGGTGTGTGGCTAGCATTTATTTGCAGATTCTTTATTATTTTTCATTTGCATAGGATTCACATAAAACGAACCCATTTTTGAGTGTGTGATCCAGGGACATTTACTACACTTGCAGTGTTGGGCAGCCATCACTCCTATCTGGCTCTAGCATATGCTAACCACTCCGCAAGGAAGCCCTAAGCCTGTTAATCCATTTGTTCCCATTCCCCTGCCACCCCCAGGCCCTGACAAACACAGATCTGCCTCCTGTCTCTGTCCTCTTACCTGTTCTGGACATTGCATAGGCATGAAATCATACAACATCTGCTTCTTTCACCCAACATCATGGTTTCAGGGCTCATCACACATCGCATGTATCAGCACTTTACGACTGTGGATGATTGAGTAATAGCCTACTTTTGTTGTAGTTTCTTTATCGTTTTAGGTTCTCTTCTAAGTCACCCTCTTCTTGCTCCTGGGAGTATGTTGCCGATAGCCCTGCTCCCCTGGGAAGGGAACAAATAAAGGTAACAGCTAAATTATCTCACTCAAGGCCTTGTCCTCGGTTGTCCAGCGGCAACTGCTGGGCCCTATAGCATCCAGCTGGTACCGACCTTGAATCAGCCCTTAATCGCCCTGTGCCTCAATTCCCTCTGCTGTAAATGAGATGATTCCTTGTTACAGTCTCCACAGGTAATAATGAGTTAGTGTTCATTAAAAGCTTTGAGGTTCTCAGATGTGAGGCGCTACATGTCATATGTAAATATGATGTAGCAATTATAATAAGCGTCCATCAGGAGCTCCATTGGCTTTTTCTAGTTACCTTTTTACAAAATGACAAGCTTTGGTAAACTTTCCCAGGCATGCTGTGTGTGTTCTTCCTCTTTGCTAGGCAGAGTTGGGTACCTGCAAGGACTCCTGTCCCAGTTCCTCCAGCCCAACGGAGGCTCATCGATCCTTGAAAGAACAAAAGCTACCGAACACCTCCATTTGCTAAATGTAAGACCTTTAGTTCTATAAGCTCCTTTGAGCTTCGCTGTGGCTCTTATGATACAGATGGCATACAATTTGAATAGGAGGCACGAGAGGCTCAGTGAAATTATGTGACTTGAGCAGAGCCCCAAATTTCAAAGCCAGGAGCAGGTGGAGGTGGGACCATTTCTAGTTATGTGAAGCCTTTACACTCCGCTTCATCTCCTGAGTTGACTGGTTCCTGTCCTGAGAAGGTCTGAACAGCCACGCTAGATGCAGGATATCTGTGAAACCTTGGGAGAAAATTGGAGAACTGAATGGAAGAAACAAACCATACTGGGCTGAAGAGTGTCTCCCTTCCTCCAAATTCATGTCCAACCGAAACCTCAGAATGTGATCTTATTTGGAAACAAGGTCTTGGCAGATGTAATTAAGATGGGGCATACTTGTTTAGGGCATACTTGGCCCTAAACCAAATGGTTGGTTACTTGATGAGAGAACGGAGAGGGAGATTCAGATGCAGAAGCACAGAGGGAAGATGACAAGTGATGACAGGCAGAGATTGGACTGGTGAAGCTATAAGCCGAGTAACACCAAAAGTTGCCAGCATAGATGTTAGGAAGAGGCAAGCAATGACTCTTTGTAGAGCCTTCTAGAGTCTTCTGCTGAAAACCTGATTTCAGACTCCCAGCCTCCAGAACTGTGAGCCAGTAAGTTTCTAATGTTTTAAGTCAAGTTTGTGGTAATGTTACAGCAACTCTGGGAAATCAATGCACAAAACTTTCTCCATAAGTTTGTGCGAGGATTCTCTCAATGGACTATTGACCTCATGGAGTTACAATTGAATGAAAAGGTTTTCTGAATCAAGATGGACAAATTAATGGAAAACTAATGGACAAATTTTTGGGAAAAAAATGTATTACACATGCATATCCTTTAGCTACATGGCTATGATGTTTGTTAAGAAATGTTGATGTAGGGGCGCCTGGGTGGCTCAGTCAGTGAAGTATCTGCCTTCCGCTGAGGTCAGGATCCTGGAGTCCTGGGATGGAGTTCTACATTGGGCTCCCTGCTCCGCAGAGAATCTACTTCTCCCTCTCCTTCTGTTGCTCTCTCTCTCTTTTTCCATGTGTCAAATAAATAAGTAAAATCTTTAAAAAGAGAGAGAGAGAATGTTGATGTTAAGTGGGAAAAATAAAGGACTAAAATGGCATATATCCATAACTAGTGGGATTAAAGGGATAAATTAGAGGCAATGGATTTATTCAGAGGGAAGTGAGAATTACATGTTTGAAACATCTATACGATAAAAGAGGAGAATGAGTGGAAAACAAAATACTCAGGCATGTATTGAAGAACAGGAAAATGTAAAAACTTATCTGAACTTAAAATCTTGGTTACTACATATTTACCAAGACTAGTTTCCTGGTTAATAAGTCTGGAAATAGAAGGTAAAGTGGATTTTTCCTCTCTGGGACAACTCTATATAGATTAATTAAAGGCAAATATAATTCCTCGTAGTAACAGAGATTAGCTGTGGGGACTTTTTGGCTGACCCGTGCTTGTGTTGCTTTTTATTAATGGCTTCATTCTACTCTTTACTACTGAAGCCTATGGCTAAAAAGAGACTAATTTCCAAGCTAAGGATTGGGTAGCTGGCCATGATTTTCATTCAGCAGAGCAGAAAAGAGTAGAGTATGGTGAGCCAAAGGTCTGATTTCTGTTCTAAATTCTCATCAACTAGTCTGTGGCCTTGGGTAAGACCGCAATCTCCCCAAGTCCCAATTTTCTCTTCTGTTCTATGAAAGTGCTGAGCCTTAGAAAGTATAAAATACATGCATATGTTAAAATGCCCCTTCAGGACAAATGAAGAAGCCAAGAATGATAAAGTTGCTACAGAATGCACAGGGATTGGGGTAAGGGCCACACTGAAGGGTAGAAATGAATGTGTTCTTCATTCTATAGTGGAATTAAGGACTTAAGATAAAGTTTTACGAAAGCCTAAAAATATCCAGCAAATGAATTCTAGCCATCAACTTGATGATACTCCACACACAAGTCCAAAAGATGTATCAAATCCCCATGATAGCTATTCTGCATTAGAAGAACCTGACATGAGTAAAAAAGATACTCTCAAGGAAACAGATTAATGCACTGATATGTTACACCAAAATATCTCACCTAAACAAAAACTGCAGTCCAAAAACACTAAGAGAGCAAGACCTATGCACTTAGTAAAAGGAAAGGGGATTATTTTTGTAAACTTCCCATGCAGTAGATGCTCAAAAAAGATTGTTTGAATGAATACTTGCCTTTTCATGATACCATTTCCCCCTCCTCTTCCATTTTTGGTTTGCTTTCATTTTTATTTCATGGGGTTTTGCTTTGTATAGTTTTTAGACTTAGGAGCAGCATTTTAAGAAATGGATTGCCCAGACACCTTCCAGCTCCTTCCTTGATAGTACCAAACCCACCCATTCAGCTAAGCTTTCAATGAACCACATGGAACTCTTCCATTAACAATTCATGAGACTTCATTTTAAAAATAAAAGCATGCCTATTCGCCCCAAATGCAAACTAAGGAAAAACACCCAATTCTAATTTTCCTTTAGGTTAAACAAACACTGAAAATCATTTGTCAGGGCTACATTTTGGTATATCCAAAGTTGAGGGGCACCTGGTCGGCTCGACTGATTGAATGTCTGACTCTTGGATTTTAGCTCATGTCGTGATCTTGGGGTCCTGGAATGGAGCCTCCCCTCAGACTCTCTGCTTGGCTCCCTCTCTCTCTGCCCCTCCCCTGCTCACGTTTTCTCTCTCTCTTTCTCTCTCTCTCTCAAACAAACAAATAAATCTTAAAAAAAAAAAAAAAGTTGAGGTTAAGGATAGGTTGTATTTGGGCCAGAAAGGACAAAGTTTCATTTTCTCAGCAGAACTATTTTTATGTGAAACTCACGTAGCTGGGATTTCTTCAGCAATCACACCTAACCTAATTCCTGAATTGCGTAGAACTGCTATCCTTTGTGGTTATCGATTTATAGTATCCTGGCAATCACAGGCCATTCAGTGTAATGGAAAATAGAGTTTAGAGTTAGAATTTGGCAAGAGAACTAGAGCTTGTCATTTATCCCTTTGTGCCATTCTATCTCACACCTGTTTGGATTATTGTCATCATTGACAGTGGTTCTTTCCCTCTTCGGGACTCTGTGACTATTCAGTCCATGAGAATGTTCATCATCATAATTATAAAAAGAGCTTTCAGAGCCGTGGATGAAAGGCATGGGATAAATACATAGGCTTATGATTATCAATCATGATTGTTGTTATTATTATGATTGCTGGCTATTATTACAGTTTTATTGGAACCCCTCAGGAGTAATGACCATGCTTGTGATCTGAAGTTTTTTAAGAACAAGAGTCTTAGCTCCTTTATCAGTTTTAGCTGATCTAGAGCTTCGTTTATGCTATTAAGGATTTAAGTAAATTGAATTATTGGAACTTAGTGAGAATAGCTCCAGCACAGTTAGAGGGTAAATCCTATCAGTTTTTGTGAGCCAGTTGAAAGATAACTCTCAAAAAAGAAGTGAAAAGCTCTCTCTATGCTTCTCCTATTACTATGCCGGGACAGAACATTTTCACTCTCTGGAAATCAACCATATTATAAAGAACATAATTTGGCAAAAATACATTCTGTTGATGGTTTATAGATTTTGATTCTAGGTTATCTATCTTATATATATCTAATTCAGTGAGCCATTTTTAGTGGAAATTATCCATTTTTCCATGTTTCTGTATTGCTAGATTATTTATGAGTCAGTCTACAGAATGATGGATAGTTAATGTACAAGTACTTTCTATCCTCAGTAATTCATAGTCTAGATGGAGAGAAGACAAATAAGTCAACAATTCCAATACCTTATGCCATGTATTGTGATAGAAATACACAGAGCATACTAACGGAATTCAGAGGCAAATTACCTGGACTGTGGGATGGGGGGTGCGTGCAAGGAAGAGGGAGAGGAAGAAGTTCCTAGAGTAGACAGACCAACTAATGAAAGACGGGCAAGAGTTAACTAGGAAAAGAAGAAGAAGAAATTTTATGATGTACCTGGAGAGATTTGGTGTGTCCAGAGACTTTGGGGAAATGAAAGTGAGACTGGTCAGGTCATATGAACCAAATCACAAAAGCTTTGTAGGCCACGCCAAGGAGCTTGGATTTTGTCTTAGAGGCAGTAACGATCCTTACATTAATTTAAGTGGAGGCTTAGAGAACATTGTTTGAGAAAGACCATCTCAACTATAAAGGATGGATCAAAGAGGGTGGAAATGGAGAGAGATTGAGAGATACATACAGAAATATTTGGGGGAGTAAAATCAATAGAGCTTGATGATTAATTAGAGATGGAAGGTGAGGGAAAGGGAGAACCTAAGGTGACTAACAGATTTCTGGCTTACATGACTCCAGGCATGATGGTGTCTCTCATTGAAATAGAGAATCATGAGGAGGTACAGGGTTTAGGGAAGATGGTAAATCCTATTTTTTTAAAAAAAGATTTTATTTATTTATTTGACAGAGAGAAACACAGCTAGAGAGGGAACACAAGCAGGGGGAGTGAGAGAGGGAGAAGCAGGCTTCCCGCTAAGCAGGGAGCCTGATGCGGGGCTAGATCCCAGGACTCCGGGATCATGACCTGAGCCGAAGGCAGTCGCCCAACCAACTGAGCCACCCAGGCACCCCGGTAAATCCTACTTTTTAAACATTGAGGTGGTAGTGTGGCAACTGACTTCTTTTCTCTACTCACTGCAGTGAGGATGGTGGGAGAGAGGAAGGAGAGACAGCTGTTGGCAACTTTACTAAGAAATAAAGACCATTTGACTCTTTTTTTCACTAAAAGGACTACTATTTAATTCTGAGTAGATACTATTCTCATGTCTCTAAGATTTATCGTGACAACTAAGATATACCAACAAACTTCAATTGAGAAAAGGAAAGAAAAAGAATCAATATAAAAATTAAATTATATGGAGTTTCAATATATAAATGCAAGTGCTGTAAACACTTAGAAACCCATGGTAGGTGGCAGTTTCTAAACTCAAGATGCCTGTCCTATGTGGCATTATCACGGCAGGTTGTGAAAAGAACAATGGGAAACCCAGGCTGCCAGTTTCAGCTCTGTCATTGACAATTTGCATGATTTAAAATAAGGAAAGTCAGTTAAGTGTTTGCCATTAGCTCAGGTCATGATCTTGGGATCATGGGAGGGAGGCTGAGTCAGAATCCCTGCTCAGCAGGGAGTCTGCTTCTCTCTCTCCCTCTGCCTCCCTCTCCCTGTGCCCACTCCGCTCTCTCGCTCTCTCAAATAAATAGATAAATAAAATCTTTTTTAACAATTAAGAAATAAGGCAAGCTGTCTGATTAAGATAACTGTGCAAAGTGATCTTAATAATCTTCTTCCGTATCTATGCTTAATAATTTTATAGTCTTTCTGAAATACAAGCTTCTGTAAAAGTTAACAAACACCTACAGCCGAAGTTCAAATCCTGGCTTTGCCACTTTTCAGCTATATGACTTGGACAAGTCACTTAGTTTCTTGTGGTTTCCTCATTTGGGAAATGGACTTCAAAAAAATAATTACCTCATAGAATCGTTGTGAGAATTGAATGATATAAATGTATATAAAGTTCTGAGCACAGCACCTGGCACGTTGTAAGTTTATGTATGTGTTAACTGTGCATTGTTCCCATCATAAACGAATATCTCTTCTGAAAAGCACACATTAACTGCCTGAGTATTTAAAAACTTAAGAAGGTAAAACAGCTTTTTTTTTTCAGTCAAATATAGTTACAGCTTTTAACTGATTAGAAAAACATAATCAAATTTCATAAAAGGCCAAGACTTAATTATTTGTGCTCTGAAGTCCCTGCCTTGCCCTAAAGTCTAATGGGTTTACCTACGAATATCTTGAGGGAAGAACGCAGACTTGAGGAGAAAATCTGTCACTGTCTAAAATGTATTTAAAAGAGAAAACTTTGAGGCACCTGGGTGGCTCAGTGGTTAAGCATCTGCCTTCAGCTCAGGTCATGATCCCGAGTTCTGGGATTGAGCCCTGAATCAGGCTCTCTGCTCCGCAGGAAGCCTGCTTTTCCCCTCTAGGTCCCCCTGCTTGTGTTTCCTCTCGAGCAGTGTTTCTCTCTGTCAAATAAATAAATAAAATCTTAAAAAAAAAAAAAAAAAGACCGAGAAAACTTTGGCAATGTACCCGTGAAAAAGTGGTGAGGGACTGTGACATGTGAAGGTCTACTTCCTTAGAATATCACAAACCATGGCGAGGGAAGAGAAATGGGAGTTTTGAAAGAGAAAAGAAAGCCAAGGGAGATATTGTCATTGGAGAGTTTTGGAGGCAAGGATTTCTTTTCTTAGATATCTAAGGGATTTAGGAGAGGACACAAGCTTTAGGAAGTTAAAAAAGAAGAGTAAGTGGAAGAATAACTGATTTCTGTCCTAGCCCTCCAACATGGCTCTATAATTCTTCGTACTCATTGCTAACAATCATGTGTGGTAGAGTAGTATTTATTTAATACACAAGAAAACTGAAATTGTATAGGTGTGCAGAGTTGTTTATGTTTAATGGTAATGACTTAGCTTGACTTAATAAAAATAGTACAAGTAACTATGGGACATAGAGAAGTATTTTTTTTTAAGACTTTATTTATTTATTTGAGAGAGAGAGCATGAGCAAGGGGAGAAGGAGAAGGACAAGCAGACTTGGTGCTGAGCATGGAACCATACGTGGGACTTGATCTAAGGACCCTGAGATCATGAACTGAGCTGAAGTCAGAAGCTTAACTGACTGAGCCACTCAGGTGCCCTGAGAAGTAGAGTATTAATGAACAGTTGTGTATAGTATTTTCATAGTATAGTTAAGAAAGATAATGTACCTTTAAAATGCAGGCCCAGAAAATTCCTAAAATATCCAGTCACAAGTTAGAATGTTTAAAAGTTGAAAGTCATTGTTTTTATCCTCCCTCTATACCTTGAGTGCCCCCTCCACACCCATGTTTAAGTCTATATAGTCATGCTCTGAGACAGTTATATCTTAAACCTCAAAATCAGATATCAAAAAGGACTAAACAAGGCAGAAATAGTTTTTGGTGTACCAAAATTCCTGTTTTCCTTCCAATAGGGTAGAGTTGCCACTGGGGACTACATTTCCCAGATGCCTTTGCAGCAGATGGAGTCATATGACTAGTTCTCCCTAATGGTATATGAATGGAAATGATGGGTATCTCTTTTTGGTCAAGAATTTTAAGATGTTATACTTCATCCACATGCTTGCTCCTTTCACTGGGCAGATGCCCATGACAAGGCCTTAGGGTATGGTGGAGTCACAGGTTGGAATAAGACGGGATCCCGGAATTGCTGCATGGAGCAAAGTCATCAGAACACAGAAACACTGTGTGTGTGAACAACAAATAAATTTGTGTGGTGTTAAGACACTGACATTCTGGGGTTTATTTGTTTCAGCAGTTAGAGTTCCTCCAATGATAATAGCAAATATGATTTTCTTTTTAGTAATCATTTGCTTTGTGAAAACATTTTTTAAAAGAGCCTATCACAGAATCTGTATTCTCAGCTGCTTCCTCTGTGTACTTGGGAAGTCACTTAGTCTGGCAATCTTAATTTGTTCTTCTTCCAAAGATGAATGAAAATAAAATAAAATTGTGTCTATTGAATTGCTTTCAAACTGTGAAGGGCCGAAAATGTGAAGTATTATTAAGATTACAATAGTGTTGCATGGCCCTGTGACATCACACATGCTTTCCTTTGGGAATGTCCTCATCCTATTTCTCTTTTTAGGATTCACACCACTTTATTCTTCAATTTCTCATGTTCAAGTTTTCTTCTCACTGATGACTTTTTCAACACCATGTTTCCTCCTTTTACTCCCTTTCTCTCTCTCTGCCCTGCCAGTGGCTAATTGTTCCCTTCTCCTAAGCACTGTACACATAATGATTAATGAACTCAACAAATATTTACTAATCATCTATTATGTGCCAGAAAGTGTTCTAGGGTGAGATAGCAATGGATAAGGGAAACAAGGTCCTTGCTTTTGTAGTTTATAATCTGGTAGGAGAAGGTAGAGAATCAACCAGTAAATACATTAAAAAATTTTTTGAGATAGGGACAAGATCTATGAAAAAGATACAGGAATGGAAAGAAAGAAAATCATAGGGAGGAAGGGAGCTGCTTTCCACCATGTGGTCTGAAATGGCCTCATTGAGAAGGGTATATTTGGGTTGAGCTAAATTACCAGAAGGAAGGAGCTGTATGAAGAGCTCAGGGGAAGTGTATCAGGCAAAGGGGACCATAACTGCAAAAGGAACGCACACCTCATGGGCAAGGAACATGGGGATTAGTGTGTTCTAAGTAGAGAGCATGGGCTGAGTAGTCCAAAGCTGGGGTCAGAGAGATAAACAGAAGCTGGTTCATATGAGAGCTTGTAAGCAATTGGAAAAGTATAGGTTTTATCACTGTTTCAACGGGAAGTCATTGTAGATTTTCAAGCAAAGGAACAGTAAGCCCATATATGTTTGAGAATGATTACTCCAGTTAGCGAGAGGAAAATGGTTCGTAGTGGGCAAGAATGGAGAAGGTTAAGGGTCAAGCACAAAGGTGTGAGAAAAAGATGCTGCTGCTTTGGATCATGGTGATACAGAGGGGACAGAGAACACTGACTGTCAATGTCATCAAGGAAACAAGCAGATCTTCACTCAATCCCGTCAAGCTGTGTGACTCTGGAGAAAGGGCTCAGTGTCAGAGACTGTGCACATCTGTAATAGCTGCCTCAACAAGATGGTTAAGTCTTAGAGAAGATAATATATATGTGACCTTTATATTGTTCCAGACTGAACTGGGGCCCTCACCACCAACACCTCCAGTTCATATGTTGAAACCCTAATCCCCAGGATGACTGTATTTGGAGATAGGGCCTTTGGGGAGGTAACTAAAATTAAATGAGGTCATCAGGGTGGCACCCTAACACAAGAGGAATGGTGTCCTCATAAGAAGGTGCAGAGACATCAGAGTGTACTTGCTCTCATTCTCCCTGTGCGAGAACACAGAGAAAGACAACACAGGGCAAAGATCCCATCTGCAAGCCGAGGAGAGGTCTCACCAGAAACCAGTCTCATAGGCACCTTGATCTTGGACTTCCAGTCTCCACAACTCTGGGAAAATAAATTTCCATTGTGTAAGCCACTCAGTCTGTGGTATTTTGTTACTGTCCCCTGAATAGACTAACACAATTATAATGATGAGCTCAGAAATCCTCTCCCACACAACCTCATGAGCTTCTTCAAGGCTATAATGGTGTCTTAGTCTCCTCTGCACCCCCAAGAGCCCCGTTCACAGCTGCCACTGTGGCAAAATGACTGAGGCCATGTATATGTTTACTATGGAAGCTTCTGTCTATGTGGATTTCAATGTGGAATCCAATCCAAAAGGCCCAGTTCAAAAATTTTTAAATTGCATTATTTTAAAAATGAATTAAAAAAATTGTAAAACTCTTAGAAGAAAAGTTGCATCTAAATCTTTGTGGACTTGATTAGCTATAATACCTAAAACACAAATAACTAATATATATATTATACTTTATTAAAATTAAAAACTTTTCTATATGAAAGAATGCTATCAAGAAAGGGAAACAACAATCCACAGAATGGAAGAAAATATTTATAAATCATATATCTGATTCGGGGCTAGTATCGAGGAGACATAAGGAACTCTTTCAACTCAATAAGAAAAAGACAAATAATCTAGCCTAAAAACGGGCAAAGGATTTGAATGACATGAATAGACATGTCTCCAAAGAAAAATGGCCAATAAGTAGATGAAATAATAGTCAATATCATTAGTCATTAAGGAAATACAAATCAAACCACAATTAGATACTACTTCATACCCACTAGAAAGGTGATTTAATAAAAGAGAGGGGCGCCTGGGTGGCTCAGTCATTAAGCACCTGCCTTCAGCTCAGGTCATGATCCCGGAGTCACTGGATGGAGCCCCGCATCCAGCCCCCAACTGGGCTCCCTGCTTGGCGGGAAGCCTGCTTCTCCCTCTCTCACTCTCCCTGCTTCTCCCTCTCTCACTCTCCCTGCTTGTGTTCCCTCTTCAGCTATGTTTCGCTCTATCAAATAAATAAAATCTTAAAAAAAAATGTATATACATACAATGGAATATTCTTCCATCTTCTAAAGGAAGGAAATTCTGACAAATGTTATAACTTGGATGAACCTTGAGGTCATTATGTTGAGTGAATGAGTCAATCACAAAGAACAAATACTATATGATTAAAGAGTTACAAGGGGCGGGGCAAGAAGGGGAACAGGGAGTTGTTCAATGAGTACAGAGTTCAGTTTTGCAAGAGAAAAGAGTTCTTGAGATTGACTGCCCAACAATGTGAATGCATTTAACGTTACCGAACTGCACACTTGACGTGGTACATTTTATTTTGTGTGTATTTTATCACCATTTAAAAGACTTTAAAAGGGCCATAACCATTACATGCGTGCATTCACACATCACACAAACATGTCCACACAGACACACACACACTTTCTGTCCCTTGATTTCATTCATCCTCATTGTGAGGCTCAGGGTGGTTGCAAGTAAAACAGAAATGAACACACAAAATTAATCCAAATTCAGTCGCAGGAGGAAGGCCAGACTTATTCTGCTTTAGATGGCAGAATGACCAAGGTTAAAACTTCTCAACTTTTGCACAGGCTATTTTGTGTTAAGACCCTGGACCGAAACTCTCCTCCAGAAGCAGGTTTTTCCTTACCGGTAATGGACTGTCTTCCGCCTGTCTTTTGCTACAATCAAAGTTCCACTCAATAGTAACAAATGGCTCGAGTGTTCTGAGGCTCTGCTTGACAGGCTATAATTAGAAACACTTTACTTGACCTTTTATAAGCCATGATCCCCCAACAAAATGGTGCCGAATCACATTTTAAAAATGCTCTCGCATCTTTTGTGAGTGCGGGCAAGATTACAGGATACTTTTATTTTAGAATAATTACACAGTGACCTTCAGAGTTATTTGCAAAGGTCATATTCTCTTCGCATACCCTTGATTTCCTTTCAGTGTTTCCTTTTGTCCCACCAGACATAAATTTAGCGAAGGAAGAAGAAAGAGAGTGAGTATTTTTTTTTCCTGTGGATGAAAACTGAAGAAGATAGTTCAAAGTCCCCATAGGCGCGCGGAGGGCTGTGGGCTATGATAGGCTATTTTCTACCATTTAGCTCTTGCATTATCACTGCTCCTTTTTCTTCATTATTCCCCACTTATCGCATGCAGCATCACCGCAGAGCCCAAATAGAGAGTTGTAATTACCCAGCTGCCACCTGATAGCGCCCCTTCTATCATCTTTATCTCACGAGGCCTTGCTGTTTCATCATTGGATAAGACTTGCCCGTGGCAATGCCTGCGATAGTGCATCTCACAGATACATTTAACGTTTACTCATTTATCGCAGAAAAATGCTGAACCCGGGCCATTATGAGACGCACTTGCCGGTTTATTTGTTCCGGGAGGTTATACTCCCTTCCGCAGCAGCCATTTTTCCCTTTTCTTCTTGGAAACACCCAAGCCACAACTGGCTTCAGAAATGAAATTTTAACGAAATCGTCCCACGGACCGGAGCACCGAACCAGCCTCTGGGTGTGGGTGGGTGCGTGGCCACGCGGGCGCAGGGGGGACATCCGCACGCCGGTCCCTGAACCGGGACAGCCGGCCAGCAGGTGCACCTGGCGAGGGCGGCCGGCCGCTGGGAAGGGGGCCCTGGGGGCGCAGGAGAAGTTGCTGTGTACACACACCTGCGGAAACATCGCCTTTTGTAAGGGGTTGGCCTGCTATTGATTTCTAAACATATATCTAGGTACATATCATGGGTACTTCTTGGACAAATTCCTTGACCTTTTCCCTTGGGGAAACGTCACTGGGGAATACAGCTTAAGGGAAGGTTTCAAGAATAAGTGATGGAGGGGTGTGTGTGTGTGTGTGTGTGCGCGCACGCGTGTGTGTGTGCGCGCACGCGTGTGTGTGTGCGCGCACGCGTGTGCGTCCGCATGCAGGCACACCACACATGTACTCCCCTTCTGGTTAGTGCCGTGAGAGGGATATGTTTATATTCACATTTCTATTTAAATGGGATAATTTGCTCACCTGATGGCCACTGCCCTTAAAGGATGTTGCAATTCACAAGGGTATTTTAAAAAATGTTTTATTTCAATTTCATTAGCACACACTGTATTATTAGTTTCAGGTAGAATTTAGTGATTCATAAGTTCCATATAACATCCAGTGTTCATTACATCGAATGCCCTCTTAATGCCTATCACCCAATGATTGCGACCGCTCACCCACCTCCTCTCCAGCAATATTTCGTTTCCTGGAGTTAAAGGTCTCTTAGGATTTACCTCCCTCTCTGTTTTCATCTTATTTTATTTTTCCTTCCCTTCCTCTATGTTCATCCGTTTTGTTTCAAAAGGACATTGTTTTTTTAAAGATTTTGTTTATTTATATTTGTCAGAGAAAGAGAGAGAAGGTGAGAGTGCATGCACAGAGGGAGCGGCAGAGGGAGAAACAAGCCGCCCACTGAGCAAGGAGCTCTACCTGAGACTTGATCCTAGGACCCTGGGATCGTGACCTGAGCTGAAGACAGATGCTTAATTGAGCCAGCCAGGTCTACCCAAAAGGGCATTTTTAACAGCTTTGTTAAATATGAAATATGATTGATGCACCAAAAAAAAAAACAAACCCTCCTGTACATATTTGATGGACACAATTTGATGAGTTTAGACACGCACACACCTGATAATACCACCACAATGGAGGTAATAAGCACAGCTATCACCTCCCAAGGTTTCCTTGTGTCCCCCTTTTATGCTAT
This sequence comes from Spilogale gracilis, assembly GCA_004023965.1. Lineage (NCBI taxonomy): Eukaryota > Metazoa > Chordata > Mammalia > Carnivora > Mephitidae > Spilogale > Spilogale gracilis. Next base: position 125,667 of record PITA01002227.1, read on the forward strand.
TTGTGGTAAGGAAGCTTAACATGAGATCCACCTTCTTAACGCACGTGTAAGTGCACAACACGTCTGGTTAACGACAGGCACTGCGACCCCGCAACTGTCGAGAACTCACTCATCCCGCTTAACTGAGACTTTCTACTCACTGAAGAACAAAAGGCTATTTTTCACTCGGCAGAAAGGCCTATTAGGAAGAAAAATAAATTCTAGGGTTAATTTTCGTAACATGTTTATAAATACTGAGAGCGGTAGTAGTGAGTCTAGTTAATGTTAATTGACCTTAAATTAACAAGTGAGAAATGAAGTGAGCAAAAATTAGTTACATTCATTTTAACAACGGCAGTTTCATTTAAGTGGACCTTAAAAAACACTCAGTGAAAGTTCATTTTAATCAATAACAGCTTGAAAAATCCTCCTTCTGTTTCTCAGACAGCGTTGCAGCAGCCCTGCCCATTCTGGGAAAGGCAGGTTTGTGTGTGTGGTTGGACATCGGCGAGAGAGAAAATGTGTTGCCCTCGATACTAACAAAAGGTGCACATTTCCCAAGTGTCGGATTTAAAATGTGGTTTTACAGATGTGGTTTTAAAAATTACATCCTTCATGAATATTTAATCTGGCTTGATTAATTCACTTTATGGGCTGATCTATTTAAAACAACAAACAGCCATTCCTCATAATAACCACTCCCTGCCAGCTCACTGTGAATACCGGCACACACTCGCTGATAGCGAGGTACCTGGACGCAATTTCCCAGCTTGTCGAAAAGCTCTTCTGTGCTAGTGTTTGATTTCTTTGCGATATCGAGATAAATTAGAATTGTGCCTTGCACTTCTATAAAACCATTCTTTCACAGAGTAGTTCTGAAGGGAATAGGCATGAGCCAAGTTTTGGCAGTCCTTAAGAAATAAAACCTCCTGCAGAAAACATACGGTTTTATTATTTATTCTAATTTTTTTTTTTACTATTTTTTTGTGGACATAAGAGTTTGCTACAAATAAAGTTAGGAAGACCATCAGAGTTGGTGCTCTAGGAAAAAGAGAGGCTCCGGGTTTTTAAAAAGGAAGAAAAATAATTGGAGTCTGAGGCTCATCTAGAATAAGAATGAATTTTATTGAATCCCATTTTCCTGATATTTTAACCTTTATTTTTTATTTCTGTTTGAGGAACTTACTTTGTGCATTTTTGAATTGCCTTGTAACTGTTCCAGGGGGAAAAAAAAGTCTTGAGATTATATATTATATAGTTTAATCAATGAGAAGACCATTTATTTATTTACTCTGACTTCATATGCATCCCCTGTAAAGAGTAGGATAGCACAGAAAAGCCTTCCAGAGGGCATCCAAAATATGACTGTAAGTTGCGAATTCTATTTCTATCTTTCAAGAAATGGACTTAGAAATTGACAGCAGGTCCGGAGGACTGCCACACCCTCATGCCTATGGTTGTCCAGTGGCTGGAGGGGAAGACCAACTCATTGCCTCCACCAGTCTCCTGCCTGAGCCCTGACAGTTGTCATCTCCTGTGACTAAACGCCTAGGCGGTGGTGGCTAAGCACGGTTCACATCACATAACCTCACTTACCAATGTGGGGCTTTGAGGGGGTTACTTTCCTCTCTCATCTGTACAATAGGCAGAATAATCCCACCTACTTTCTAGTGAAGATGATAGACTGAGCATATGCATTAAAGTGAGCACACAGTGAGTACAGCTGCATTGATCACTCTTCGCTATTTTCAGCGGGTATTAGAATGATGACCCGGGACGAATGAGGACTAAGACATGGGCCACGGGAGCCAATGGGCAAGACATGGCTCTGCACTTAATCATAGTGTGGTCTCTGTGGGCGAGGCGGGTTTTTCGGGAGCATACTTTGTTTACTGAATGACCAGGGTTGTTTAGCTCATATTGAGTCACAGAAGCAAAGTCATTTTATAAGGTGATTAAGTCACACGTGATTGTGCTTCTGAAAGATAAAAAGAGCTCCTGAAGGCCCATTTGTTCTGGGAAGCAGAGATTTGTTGCATATTGTGTGTTCATATGGGGAAGGGAACAGAGGCGTTTAGATATGGGGAAGCCAGATCAACACCGGGTGGTAGGATCAGGAACCTGGATGGCATATAGGGTTTAAGAGTCAATCAAAAATGGTCACATTAAAAATAAAAGTTTTTTTAATCTAAAACTTCCTCTAGAAAAGCTGTTTTTAGTGAGTAAACAGAATCCTATTTAGAAATATATGTTCTTTTCTTTTTTTACAACCCAGTGTAGCTATTGGACTCAGGACGATAGAATGCAGGCCTCAGGATGAAGTTTGTTATGGCCGTTGCCCAAAGATGAGGTAGTAGGGAAATTTCCCCAATACACGGGACTTCCTCCCAGAGTCCGAATAACTAGAGCAACTTTAAAAGGCCTGTCCTTTTTCCCTCATTCAGTGCCATCAGAGAACACTTGGAGGGGCTCTTAACTGGAGGAATATATGGGTTTCGGAGGATTTGTGGATCAGAAAATTTCTGCCTGGTTTTGAGTCTTATGCTCATTTTTCTGTGAGACAGTACATGCTTTGGATCAGATTTTCAAAAGCATTTGTGTCCCAAGAAGAAGTGAAGAACCAACGCTTTGCAACAAACTTTCCAGAAAAGGTTGGAACAGAAAAGTCAATAGGAGAAAGAAATCTGATGAAAGTGTATACAAAAGGAAAGAAAGAATGGGATATAGGTTTTCAGAGAGTAGAAAAGCCCATGCAATCTCATCTTCCCTTTTGTGCTACCTTGTCATACCCTTTCCCTGGTCTTGGCCAAGCCCTTTGGCCGTGATTCAGGAAGCCTAACACTCGGGTGTTCACCCTGTTCTGGAGGGGCATGAAGAGGTTTCATGTAAACCCCCGCCCACTTGAGAAACAAGGGCCAGATCATTAGTTTGAATTGGCTCAGATTTTTCTTCCTGTTTCAAAGAGCTATGATTTGTGTTACGTGCACCCTGACACAAAATGGCATGTTGGATCATGTGCATCTCAACTCAAACTTCACGGAGCTCTTATGTGTCATCCCTCCTGACTACCTTTTACCACTTTGAATAAAAGTATAGGTGTTATTATGGCAGCTCCTAAAAGCAAATCTATTGATCTATTAAAAGAAGCACTTTTAATCAAGCAATAATATGTGGTTGATTCAAGATGCCAAGTAGTAAATTTCTATGAATGACTGCCAGGGGAGGGCATTGCAGAAAGTTATTTGAGTGATTTGCCAGATTTGAAAGCTCTTCTTCCAAGAAAACCTCTCTTCCTCATTGGAAAGCCAATAAACCTGTGACTTTTATATTACTATGTCTTAAGGACATCAAGGGTAAAATCAGACACATTTCAAAATGGATGATCTTATTTACCTTCTCCTGGGACCTCACCTTATAGATAAGAGTTCATGCTTCATTTTGAGAAGTATTCTTCCTAGGGGAGAATTTGTCCCTCTTCCCATCCTGAAAAGGCTAATAGAAGAACAATTATCATAATCTTATATTGTTGCTATCTTAAAATTTCAAAATCCTGTATGGTTCAAAAGTCAGAGGTAGAGATGGGTATCAAATAAAGCTCAGAATCATTGATTCTTTCCTTGTTGCTTATCCTTTAGTTGCCTGAATGTCCCTGTCTATGAAAATCAGTTTATTAAATGCCTTCATGACAAGGCCTTCTCAGTCTTAGCTCCCTGCCTCATCTTGTCATCACCGCCGAGCTTTTAGGTCTCTCCATCTATCCAGATTTCAGCCATCCTGAAGGACCAGCTTAAACCTGCCTCCTTCACCAGGCTTTCCCTGAGACGTTAAGCCCACACTGATTTTCTTCTCTCGCTGAACTTATGGCACAGATCTGTCTCTGCTATGTATAGTTTTACGTCATCATCATTTCACAAATGTTCCTTTTATGTTTTGAAGCAGATTAAAAACTCCCTGTGGGAGTCCATCTTGAATGTTTCCCAGCACAGTACTGTGCACATAGAAGATACTCACTAAATAATAAAGATAAGAGGAATAGCCACTTTATTTTCTTGATGTGATGATGCATCATTGTGAATTGGAGAACATTGATAAGGCAGGTTTCAGCCTCTGCTTGGGAATTTCCCTCTATATTTGGTTTCCTGTTATGGTTTTTTTAAAAAGGAGAAAAAGAAAAAAAAAGATTATACTAAAGTTTAGACAATTAGTTAATTTAGTGGAATCACAAAAGTAGGATTAAAAAGAACTAAAAAGTTTGCAAATAATTCAAGTAAGCTCATGAGAGTCATACTGGGACACTGTCATGTGTTAAAAACCAACCCTGTGTTGGGCACAGGGGTAATCGGCTTCATACATGCCTCTTTTCTTTCATTGTCTCCTCCCCATGAGGTGTACTAGTATCTGCATGCTACAGATGAAAAAAATGGACTGGAGAATATACCTGGCATGCCCATGATCATCTAGCTAATACGTCTTGATGCTGGAATTTTTAAACCAGGTATCTGACTTCAAGGTCTGTGATTTTTTTTACATTATTTTTTCCCTCCTAACTTTACTGAGGAGTAATTTACAAATTTAAGTAATATAATATATGTTTAAGTATACAATGTGATGATTTAGTATGTATCATCGAATGATTGCCAAGGTCAGGATAATTAACACATGCATCACTTCATGTGGTTAACTCTTTTTTAAATTGGGGTACCTGGGTGGGTCAGTTGGTTGGGCGACTGCCTTTGGCTCAGGTCATGATCCCGGAGACCCGGGATCGAGTCCCATATCGGGCTGCCTGCTCAGCAGAAAGCCTGCTTCTCCCTCTCTCACTCCCCCAGCTTGTGTGTTCCCTCTCTGGCTGTGTTTCTCTCTGTCAAATAAATAAAATCTTTAAATTGTGTGTGTGTGTGTGTGTGTGTGTGTGTGTATGTGTGTGTGTGGTAACCCTAAAATCTACTCTGAGCAAATTTCAAGTGTACAAAACTGAACTAGTAACTAGTCATCTTGCTATGTATTAGATTCTCAGAACTTATCTTATTCTCCTTACAACTGTAAGTCTGTAACTTTTGACCTATATCTCCACAAACCTCTCCCCCACGATCCCTGAAAACCACCACTCTTTCTCTGTTTCTGTGAAGTCAGCTTCTTAAAAGATTATTATTCCACACATAAGTGATACCACGTAGTACTTGTCTTTCTCTGTCTGGCTTACTTCATTTAGCATAATACCCTGCAGGTTCACCTGTGTGATCATAAATGGCATGATTTCTTTCCTTTTTTATGACTGAATAATACTCCTGTGTGTGTGTGTGTGTGTGTGTATCACCTTTGTTCATTCATGACTCCTTGACCTGCTACTTCTTACAAACTACTCAATTATTGTTTAATTGATATGAAAGTCATGTGTATACATAAACATTTTTCCTAATGGTCAAAACAGAATTAAGCACTACTGCCTTTGTTTATTTATTCAGCAAATATTATCTGAGTACTTTCTAAATACCAGGTCCCATGCTTGGTTTTCAGGATGTGGTGTTGAACAAGACCTTCCTTTATAACATGTGTATGCTTTAGAAATTGGAGAGACAGACACACAAAACAATAAGCTAAAATGTGATAAGTCCTGTGAGTGAATGATGGAATGAGAACCTAATGATGAAAATGATTACTTTCTGGGAGAGTATGTGAAGAGGTGGTATAGAGTGAGGGTGGGAAATGAGCCAAAATATAGATCAGAACTAGACTATGACAGAAGTTATATGCCACATAAAATTTTAGGATTGTGTTCATAGGAAGATACACAGGTAATTAAGCAGAGGACGGACATGGTTACTTCTGTAATTGGGAAAAATGTCTGGAGGCAGCGAAGAAGATGAACTGGAAGTGGAAGGTATGGGGGCAGAAAATAATTGAGAGGTTATTGGAGTGGTTGAGCATAGAGATCAGCAGTGGTGTCTGGGTATATCTGAGCATTTGGTTATATCACTGGCAAAGGGGTGGTGGTGGTAAATGTATTCCAGAGCCATTTCAGTAAATTTAAAGGATTTCTGTATAGGGCTGGAGTTGAGGCTAGGTACAGATGACCTTGGTTACTTCAGAGGTTTCTGGCTTCTGTGACTTTGTGGATGGTGGTGCCCTTCAGTAAGATAAGAAAGAAAATGTTTTGCTTTTGTCTGAGTTGGGAGTGTGAATCAGGGGTCTGTAAGAGAGGCAACTGTTGGAGAAATGGGTTGGAAATCATTTCCAAAGCGGTGGTATTCAAAACTGTGGAAGTGGACAAAACACCTGCTCCAGCTTTGATCAGTGAACATTCCAATATGGCAGGCTAATTGGCCAAAGGTGGCCCTGGTTTGGGCAGAATGTATGAGCCTGCCATATTATTTCTGATTCCTTAAAGGACTAGCTTCCAGTGGAGAAAGCCAGGTTTATTTTGCCACTGCCCCTCTTGGTTCACATTTCTCACAGTTCCAATTCTGAGCTACTGCAAAATGAGGCTCTAGACTTCAACAAAGACAGGGAGAGGCAAGAGCTGATTGAGAAGTTTGCATTCCATCCAAGTCAGACCTAAAGCTCTAAGCTCAACTTCTAAGAATTAACCAACTTATTTCAAAGTACCTCTTAAGTTGTGAAGGCAGTTTAAGAGCAGTCCTTCTGGGCAGTGTTGTTGAATAGGGGCCCACCAGCAGGCTCTGGGGCTTTAGGGAACTTTTCTTTGGGTCTTTACCAGACAGAAAAGCCTATGGCCACTTCAGGTACCTTGAGACCCATTGTATATGCTTAGTAGAGCCTGAAACTATGACATCTCTTTGGCCTGTAGGTCATACCTTCAAAGATGTTCTTTTCAAATATTAAGTGTGGGTGAAGGTTGACTCTCATTAGCCCCCATACCAGAGGTGGCTTAGCAGAGGCTTTAGGAGACGAGACTCTCTAAATCCTGTCACGATTAATTACTGTCTCTGGATTTCAGGCAAATTGCTTACCTGCTCTGTGCCCACATTTCCTATATATGAAATCAGGGCACCAAATGCACTTGACCCAGGATTAAATAAGACAATCTATGTGAAGTGCTTAGAGTAATACCTATCACATTGTACACACTGGGTAAGTATTAGCTACCATTATTTTTTTATACCAAGTTTGGATTGATTCACTGAGTAAAATAGCCAGGCCTGCTGGGTTTTCAGAGTATTCTTTTTGAGGATTGCAAGATATCTGTGACTTTGGGGACCCTGCACTCTGCCTTCACATTTTCAGTATAGTTGTGCCCACAGGGCAAGTAGGACTTTGGTTGTGTGAGGACTTTGAAAGGACAGGTCATTGTATTCATTTTTCCAAAGTACTTTAGTTTGGCAATTCCTCTATCACTAAAAAAAAGATTAACACTTGACATGATTAGAAAGTTAGATCAACAAAAACCTTTGATTCGGGAGATAGGATAAGATAGAAAGTCACAGACTTCTATGGGCTGGACATACAACAAGGCTGACTTCTAGGAAAATGCCTGCTGATGACTCAGTTTATCTGTAAAAGACAAATCAAGCAGAGACTAATCATGAAAGAAACGGATTAATAGTGTCTAAGATTAGATAGGAAGGAAAAGCATTAAAGGGAAAGATTGTCATGGTCAATAAGAATAAGAAATAGAATGACCCCAGCCTGAATAATCTTATCCGATCATTTGGTTGATGTGTTGCTGCTGATGGAAAAACATTGAAAAGCAAAGAAAAAGGAGTCAAAGGACAGACAAGTCTCCATCTGTCTGGCTTTCAGTCTTTCCTTGGCAAAATGTGGGGGTTGAACGAAATGACCTCTATAGCTTCTTGCCACATTGTCATTGTATGATTGTACAATTCCTCTGTGGAAGAGAAGAGAAAAGTGCAGAGCTGGAGGTATTATATCTGTACACACACGCACACCTCCCTAATCATGCACACACAACACAGCTACTTAATATTTTCTCAATTATTAAATTTTAATTTCATAACCTTTGTGAGTTGGGGACTGTTTAGCTTTGTTCCTCTCAGTAGTTGTGATTTTGATCAGCTCAGAACCATAAACTAGACCTTTCCCATGTTTGCTCTTTTTGTCATTCTGCCTTTGTTTCAAAGGGGAAATCCTACAAATGAAAGGAGGTCGTGTTCTTGTCTTTTTCCCGGCTAAGAAGTGGGAAGCATGGGAAGATTGGTTAGCCTGCCGTGGGCTTGGGGGAATCTGCCCGATGGGAAGGCAGGATGGGGTTGTTAGTAAGAGGAGAAGGCAAGCTCTGTCCAAGGATGTAAGCGTTAAAAAAGGAACAGAAAGAGCACAGGGCATGGACTACTGGTCTGATTGACAACCGGGCCCTGGGGCCAAGACCTGTGTGTAATGCCCCATTATAAGACAGTCCCCACCGCAAGCTTTAAAAATATCTGAGGACAGATTGCCTTGGACAGTTTTGAGAAGCAGTCACTTACCAGAGACTGACATCCTCGGACTTGCTTTTGTTTTGTTTCATGTCAGAAGTTTTAGTTCTGCTTGGTCATGGATTGACCAGTTAACCCCCTGGATGCTGGAAATGATCCATTTCTAGTTTTCTACTATTTTGAACTCATTTTTTGCATAAAACTTTCCATTTCTTCAAAAAAGCCTAGATAGATATGAGATAAAGTATCTCTATACAGTAAGTCACTAAAAAACTAGAAAGTCAGAGTATTAGTTTCCTATTGTTGCTGGAACAGGTGGCCACAAAGGAGTGGCTGAAACAATGCAAATCTATGATCTTACAAGTCTGGACTTAGAAGTTGGACTTGGGTCTCACGTGGGCTGATGTCAATGTCAAAAAGGCTGCCTTCCTTTCTGGAGACTTCAAGGGGGAATTGATTTCCATGCCTTTTCCAGTTTCTGATGGCCGCCTGGATTCCTTGGCTTGTTCTTCCATCCCTCCATCCTTAAAGTCAGAAAAGTTGCATCTCTGAGGCCACAACACTCTCTGCCCACAGCCTGGAAAAGTTCTCCAGTTTTAAGGTCTCATATGATGCATGTGAGATTGCATCTCACAAATAATCCAGGGTGATGTCTCTATCTCAAGGCCTTTAACTGAATCACATCTGCAATAGATATTTTTAGGGGAGGCGGGGCATTATGGTGAGTATTCTAACCACTCTATTTTAAAATAATGTGTAGTCTGGGATTTTTTTGTTGTTGTTGTTGTTCAGTGAGGCCGTGGGATGTTAGATGGGCCATACTAAGTTTCTACCTAGAATTCAAAATTTTGCTTCTTATAGTCATTCCCAATAAGTAATACACCTGTATCATTATTCCTTCCTAAGTTTTTATTTACCCTTGGGTTATACAGTTGGACAATTCTCATTTTCCTTGTACGCACACACACACACACACATACAGTATTACAATACAGGCTGCCCCAACTGAAAAGCACATTTCTTATAATTTGACAGTGTCCAAAAGTCTTTCTGCAAGAATTGTAAGCAACTTCTAGGATTGTTTCTTTTGTTTCTTAAATTCCACATGTGAGTGAAAGCATATGGCATTTGTCTTTCTTTGACTGACTTATTTCACTTAGCGCTGTTCTCTTTAGCTCCATCCATGTTGTTGCAAATGGCAAAATTTCATTCTTTTTATGGATGAATAATACGCCATTGTGTGTGTCTACGTTTGTGTGTGTGTGTGTGTGTGTGTGTGTGTATGTGTGTATGTATGTACCCCATCTTCTTTTATCTAATCATTAGTCAATTGACATTTGGGTTCTTTTCATAATTTGGCTATTATTGATAAGAAAAACACTTGTTTTGGAGGGCACCAGGGGTTGTATGAAAGTGTTGAATCACTATATGGTACACTTGAAACTAATATTACACTGTATGTTAACTAACTGGAATTTAAATAAAAACTTTGAGGGGTGCCTGGGTGGCTCAGTCGTTAAGCATCTGCCTTCAGCTCAGGCCATGATCCCAGAGTCCCTCTCTCATTCCCCCTGCTTGTGTGCCCTCTCTGCTGTGTGTCTCTCTGTCAAATAAAAAAATAAAATCTTAAAAAAAAACTTTAAAAAATACCCAATAAGAAATATAAGCAACTGGAAATTAACAGCAGTCTGATTTATTTTTTACTGTTCTATGTTCCATGATCGTGAACATAGTATGTACTTTAAAAGTTTACTTGAATAGTTCAGTGGTTACCCTAGAGAAATTTGTAGACATAAAGATATCTCAGAATCTGGAAGACCTGAAAAGTAGAACAATTGATTGTCTCATACATAACCTTTTGAGGAAAGGGCTTGGAATATGCCAATCCCAATGAGCTTCATTGTATAATCCATATTTTTCTCTTAAAAATGTGTTAGTAGAAAGGTTTTAGCATGATATTCTCGATCTTTCTATTTTCAAAATGTAAAAAATATATTTTTCTGTTGATAAAAATAATACCCACAAAGGAAATGTACAACCACAAACTATTCCCTACTAATATTCTAATGAACATTCTTTATATTTCTCTATGCATACAGACTCAATTCTATGTACATAACACAATGCAGATTTTGCTTCTATGTTGACTTCAAACAAAATGTTTTGGAGTTTTTTCTATGTCGGTGCATATAAATATGCAGATGGTCTTTAACTTATGATGGTTCAGCTTACAAGTTTGCTTTATTTATTTGACACACAGAGAGAGATCACAAGTAGGCAGAGAGGTAGGCAGAGAGAGAGGAGGAAGCAGGTTCCTTGCTGAGCAGAGAGCCCGACGTGGGCCTCGATCCCAGGACCCTGAGATCATGACCTGAACTGAAGGTAGGGGCTTAACCTTCTTTTTTTTTTTTTTTTTTTTTTAAAGATTTTTATTTATTTATTTGACACAGAGAGAGAACACAACTAGGCAGAGAGGCAGGCAGAGAGAGAGGAGGAAGCAGGCTCCCCGCTGAGCAGAGAGCCTGAGATCATGACCTGAGCTGAAGGCAGAGGCTTTAACCCACTGAGCCACACAGGAACCCAGAGGCTTAACCTTCTGAGCCACCCAGGTGCCCAGCTTACAAGTTTTTTACTTAATGATGGTTTAAGAGTGCTTGCTATACATTCAGTAGAAACCACACTTAGAATTTTGATTTTGATCTTTTCTGAACTAGTGATATATGATATGATGCTCTCTCGTGATGCTATTTATTAGTACTTCATATTGCATTTTTATAAAAGTGGGATTGATCTATACTTTCCCTTTCTAAAGCTAATTTTATCATTATTGGCGTCACAAAGAGAACTTAAAAACTCTTTTTTTTTTGCTGCCAGAAAAGCTTGAGTAATAAGGGCTCCATGAAGATTTGAAATTATTCAACTCTGAAATAAGCTAGATCTAGTACATTTTGGTGTGTAGGGAAGAAATAATTCTTTGACATCCTCTATTTCTTCCAAGTTTGTTGATCTGTTTATTAGGGTTTGGGTCTCATTTTTGTTCATTTACATTTTCATAAAAATCAATGTATTGAATACAAATTTAATAAATTTGCATGACTTTATTTAAATATTTTGCCATAATTCTCTCATTTTCTCAGCATCAGAAGTGATTCACCCATTCTTATTCCTAATTTAGTTATTAGTGCCTTTTCTCTATTATTTCTCAGACTAGCTAGTGAGTTATTTATTTATTCCCAGCTACATGGAGATATTACTAACATATAAAGCATAAAAGTTGAAGGCGTACAAAGAGATTATCAAATACATGTATATATTGCAAAAGATGACCACAATGACAGATAACATAGCTAGTGATTTATTAACCTTCTCCTTTTTTCTAATATAATTATGTGACTCTTGTATAAAAGATACAGCATGATGAAATCTAGTCAAATTTACACTGATGATTAGAAAGAGTCTTGGCAGCAGGTTGGATTAGGAAACTAAACAATCCAAGACACTGAATGGCTCAAATGACCCCACAGGGAACATAAGCACCAGAGTTTCGCTACTTTCTCCGAAAGACAAATGTGTAGGAAATGAGAATGTCTAGTTTGGAACTGAGTACGGAATTGTAGCTGCTCATGGAATGTACATACAAGATTCACTTTGAAATCTAATTTTTTTAACCTTTTCCCTTTGATTCTCTTCCTTGCCTCATCTCTCCATCTTCTCTCGCCATGCCATTCACCTTTTTCATGTATCATTTGGAGCTACTAGAAATGTTCATAAATCAGCTACGCTCTAGAACACCTAGGTCCTGCTAAAACACATTCGACATGAATGAGGATGAAAAGGAGCATTTTTAACAAAATGCACAGTGGGTGGGTGTAAGGATCAGGGAAACTGTTTCAGCTGTGGTTTTTCAGCATCTGTGGTGGGAGTTGGAAGGCAACTATCTACTTTTCATTTGGTCTCCAGGAGGCAGTGAGCCTCATTCTTGGGACTTGTGTTAAAGTTAAAGGTAAAGGGGATGACAAGTGAGAGCAGGGGTCCCTGTGAGTGAGAAGCCAGTAGTTACCATTTCAGAATATTGCCCTGTCACAAATACAGTATCTCATTTAGTTCTTATACCAACCGAGCTGTGTAGGTATTACCATGCTTGTGGATAAGAAGATGGGAATAACCTGTGTAATAAGAGAGTCAAATACACAGGTGGCAGGACCAGAAGATGATCCCAAGTCCTGCTGACTTTAGTTTTTCCTTTTTTTGTTGTGCTATGAAGTCTTTCTCCTGAGACCCTGAAAAGATTGGTACCATCGTTAGAGTCTTGTAAACAAGGGCCGCCAGCAGAGTCTCTGTAAATCCCAGTGATTATTATCAATATACTATTGTTTGTTGTTGCTTGGATAGACTCAACCTTATAAACATGACCTCTGTGCATATGATTTCAGGAATTGTAACTATCCCATAAGAATCTATATACACAGGGAAATAGCTCCTATGTTATTCTCCATTTACCATCAGTTCGCTTCACCAGAGGCCAGATGGAAGGCCCTCTTCTCTTACACAGAACTGTCGCATTTTATGATCTTTAGTGCTATTGACTTTAATCTCACTAGAGTTGTAGCAACTAGTACTTTCTGGGCTGGATCTCAATCATTTTGCATAATTTCTGGCACATTTGAAATTTAGATATATTTAGGTAGATCAGATGTTCCTTTTATAGTTGCTAACCACTCTGAAATAAAATGAAAAAGACTTAAATCTAGCTTTCTATTTCATGTATTATATTAAAAAATAACTGAAAGTAATCCTTTCACACTAGAGACAATTATGACCATTTACAAACAATAAACTGACTAAGAAGAAATGCAATAATCACTTTTAATTTGGAAAATCCAATCTGCAGAGGAAGACTAACTCAATATGATGTAAACTCAAGTCTTTGCCAGCTTGGGACTATTATTTTCCACCCAAATTGTTAGAGCAAATAAAAGTTTACTAACCCAAAAGCATCTACCAGTTTAGTAAGGCTGTGGGAAGCCTCAAACAGTGCAAGAGCTGATGTGTACTTTGTACTACATTTGCAGATCTGCCAAATCTGTGAATGATACCATACTGATCATCTTTTCCCCCACTACTTTGAAATGCCATCTTACCATATGCTAATGTGCCACATGTTTTTGAGTCTCTTTCTGGACTTTCTTCTGGTCCATTTCTTTGTTTATTTCTACTGATTATAGTTAGCTTGAGAGTAGATGCTAAAATCTGGTAAGACTTGTCCCTCTCCCTTATTTTTCTTTCAAACATTTTCTTGAGTATTTTTAAATGTTTACTTTCTAGATGATATTTAGAAATAGCTTAATTAGTTTAAAAAAATCCTGCTGGCCCTTTAGATGGAATTATGGTAAGTTTATAGGTGGATGAAGGAGGATGGTTTTATTTAAAATAACGAATCTTTCAGTACCCAAAGAAGAAGGTGTGTCTTTCCGTTTATTCAAAACTTCTTCATGACTCTCACGAGACATTCAAAGAATATATATTTTACACACACACACACACACACACACACACACACACACACACTCACATACACACACATCCTTAAATTTACCACATTTTATTGTAATCTTTCTTTTTAGTCATCATTTTCCTTCAAAAGATTGTCAGTTCTTGAAGGGCAGCTCTTCTTCGTAATTGTAACCCAGAAACATGGGCAGTGCTGACATATAGGGAATGTTCAAGAACTAAATGAGAAGTAACTAAATTAATCGGGAAATGTATTTGACCATTTAAGTCACCGACAGTGAATGTGAGGAGGTAGAGGTTAGAGGCTCCTGGTCTCAAAATCAGATTAAGACAAGTGACACTCATTTCTTTATATAAATAAAAAAATCCAAAAGTACAAGAAAGGACTTTCTGTTAATATTCCCTTTCCTTTAAGGGACAGAAGCAAATTGAAGGCCAGAGAAGGGCTCTTTAGGATACAAATTCTTTATAGCAAAGGCACAGATTCTTAACAAAGTCCTCAGCTCTCTCCTCTTTTGTCTGTGGTGATAGAATGGGGATTCTGTGCTCAAACAACTCTTTCAGGGAAAACATAAACACTCCAGAATTTAAACTTCACAGAGCTGCATTCAAATTAATGAAAGCTGGAGTTGTCGCTATTCTCAGGATGCGGTGGCTATTGTGGGCAATGCCTTCTTAAGCACTTCTGGCAGCCAGTCTCCTGCACGGAGCAGTCCAGAGAATGCCTCTGCCCTCTCAGCCATGGAGTCCATATCCTGGTGGCCAGCGGGGTCAGTAGTGAGGGGGGCGATAAGTGCCCACAAGGGTTCTCCACCAAGACAGACCTCTTGAGTCTCTGCCTTTGGAAGTCTTTGCGACGGTAGAAGAGTGAACATTGACCCTTGGTCCTGCTGAGAAAAACCCCCCAGAATGGATGGCCACTTATTCCGACATGAACAAAGTGGGAATGGGTCCTTCCAGAGGTGGTGTTGGGCTGACCACATACGCATGACAAGATTTTGCAGTATGTTGTGAGTGTTTGAAACCAGGTGTGGATAAGTACATATATATTTGTTCAGTCTCTTTATTTTGAACACCAAGAAGCTGAGACCCAGAGAATTTGAATGACTCAGTAGTAGTTACCTAGCTAGTTAGAGGCAGAGCTGGAATGAGAGCAAATAGCCCAATGTTCTTTCCATTTTGTTGCACTGCCACGATTTAATGCCAATCCACTTTATATTTGAATACATTTTTAATTCAAAATTATTTGTTGATAGACTAGGTGGAAGTAAATCTGGGCTTCCAAGTTTTTACCATAAATCTACTTTGAGAAAAATTAGCACTTCCCTAGAATGTTTTCCAAAATGTACTTCTTCAGTTTTAAGTGTAATATCTCAGGGTCAATTGAGGTAGTAACTGTTGGTCCACATTATTACTATCTCAGAGAAATACAGGCTATTAACGCTCACTTTGTGCCTAGCAAGGCATATAGTTATAAAAACCACAACTTTAAACTTTCTTAAAAATCACGAAACGTGAAAAAAGTCTCTTTTTGGCACTTTGGATGGTTATAAAACATCTTTCCTCTCAACCACATGCATGAAAATTTTGACAAATTTAGGATAGTTTGACAGTTCATTTCAAAGCTCTTGGTGCCTGGACCATGGAAGACTTGATTGTGGGATCTAAAATCGTATTTTCAAATATGTAGTGATCTTGTTTGCAAAAATTTGGCTTCAGTTTGCCTTTCCCAAGTTGGAAATACTCAACTTAATAATGGATACAAATATGTGTCACTTTCATTTACACATTTGAAGAATGGTTTATTTGTGATTTAATTATGCAATTATTCACTTCAATTTATGTCCAATTCCGTACTAAGGATAAGGATGAATAAAATAGACATGATCTCTACCTTCAGGAAGTTTCCAATAGGTAACCTTGAGAACTGCTACAAGAGATGGATTGTAATGCATGTTGGGAAAGTATGACAGGGACTGAGAAGACAGACCCTTTAAGACCTACAGGATGATAAGGAAGCAAAGAAGGAGACAGAAGAGTGTAATGGAGGAAGAGTAAAAACCATGTTTCCTCTCTCTGTTTGAAGGGCCTTCCATTTCCTCCCCCTCTGGACAATAGCCAAATTGTCTCTGCTGGAGGCAAACACAGGCTGTCCTTCCATTCCTCACCCTTTCTGCTGCCTCTGGAAGGTGAGGCTCGCTCCATCATACCCTTCATGCTTCTAGCTCAGTGCATTTCATCTCATGGACCTCTTAGTCACCACGTTCTTTCTCCTCCCCTCTTTCTCCTCTTCCTGCTCTCTCTCCTTTCCTTCTTCCCTACTACAAATACAAGTAATAATTCACACAACAGGATGAAGTGTTAACATGATTTTTGAAAATAAAATTATGTAGAATTAGATTAAAAAGTATAAATGCTATGAGTCTGTCTTCCATCCATCACCTCTCACCCCTTTTCTGAAGTAATCTTTTCCCCTTCAGCTTGTAAAGAATATCTAAAATATATAATATGCAATATGTTTGGAAGAATATGTGTAATGCAAATCCATGCTATGAAGTCCATCAACAAAACAAAATAAACACCTGTGAAATCCATCACCCAACACAAGAAATGGAATTCTGACCACATTCCTTTTCCCTATCCAGAGGCAATCATAATTCTGAGTTTTGTACCCATCATTCTCTTGCTTGTCTTTACTGGTATGAGTCCGTAAAGAATATGTTTTAAAATTTTGGTAGTGTTTGAGAATTAGAAAGTGGTATCAAACTGTGTTATCTTCTGCTACTTGGTTTTATCCTCACCGTTGTATTTCTAAGATTTCATTCATGTTGGAATTTGTAGTTGCAGCTTATTCAACCACACTGTGGTATATAGTATCCCACCACGGGAATATACCACAGTTTATTTGTTTTCTCTTCAATGAACATTTGTGTGCTTTCTCACTTTCCATCCACTCACCTGTCTATCTATTGTTTTTCTTTCCATTCCTCCATTCATTTTTTTAAAATTTAGATGATATTGACACATAGCACTGTATAAGTTTAAGGTCTACAGCATAATGACTTGATGTAGCTATATTGTGAAATGATTATCACAATAAGTTAACATTCCTTACCTCATTTAGTTACAAAACTATAGTTTTTTCCATGTAATGAGAACTTTTAGGATTTACTTTCTTATCAACTTTGAAGTATACAATACAGAAAGAGAGATCAGATTTGTGATTATCAGCAGTGTGAGGAAGAGGGTGGGGGAACTGGATGAAGGAGGTCGAAGGGACAAACTTCTAGTTATAAATAAGTACTAGAGATGTAATGGAAGCATGATGACTACAGTTAATATTGCTATATTGCATACTCCTCCATCCATCTTTACAAAAAAGGCTGCTATGAACATTCTTGTACTTTTCTCCAGAGCGTATATTTTCTCCAGGGTATTCGCATTTTCCTTAGAGCATACACTTGAGATTAGAACTGGGTCAGAAAGCACATGCCTGGTCAACTTTACAAAAATAATATTAACTTATTTTCCAAAATGTTTTTTGAATCTTTACACTCTTTTCCATCACTCTACTTCTCCACCAATGTTAGGCATAGTCAACTTACTTATTTTTGCCAACTCAGCAGTTATAAAATAGTAGCTCATAAAGTCTTGAATTTGTATTTCCCTTATTACAAATAAGGATGAGTTTTTTGTATTTATTCAGCATTTTAAAATTTCTTTATATATTCTAGATATTAATTCCTTTTTTTTGATAAATAAACTGCAAATAGCTGTCCTCCCTCCCCCACTCCCCATTTAGTGACTTCTGTTTTCACTTTCTTTATAGTTAAGTAATGAGAACTTAATTTCAATGTAGCCCAATTTATAAATCTTTTTCTATTCTTTGTTTTTCCTTTCTTTCAAAACAAATTCTTCTGCTCCTGAAGATCATGACATTTTATTCTGCAAACATTAAAGTTTTGTATTCTACATCTAATCCATATAAAGTTGATTTTTGTGTGTGGCATAAAGTAGAGATCCAATTTCCTAATAGCTTATTAATTGACTATTGGTTATGTCCTCCATTCTTCCACTGATGTGTGCACCACATCTTGTTCTCATATAGATGGGAGGTTATATTAGGACTCTTTACTCAGTTGCAGTGGTAATTTTTCTACCTCTGTTCTATTCCATTACTGACTTAATTGCCGTAATTTTATGATAAGTCTTGATAAGTCTGGTAGGGAAATCCTCCCCCACTCTTCTTCAGAAGTGTCTTGGCTGTTCTTGGCTCTTTGGTATCCCGTATAGATTTTAAAATCAGTTTGCCAAATTCCTCTAGTAATTCTTTTGGAGTTTTGGTTGAGATTGCTTTGAATTTATAGATCAACTTAAAAAGAATTGGTATCTTTATAATTTCAAACTCCTCGTATCCATGAATATATCTTACCATTTATTTAGATTTTATACATCTTTTAGGGGATTTGCTCTATTTCTTATTATTGTAAATGATGGGGCATTTTAAAAAATTGGGCTTTTTGGGCACCTGGATGACTCAGGGGGTTAAAGCCTCTGCCTTCAGCTCAAGTCATGATCTCAGGGTCCTGGGATCAAGGCCCACATCGAGCTCTCTGCTCAGCAGGGAGCCTGTTTCCTCAGCTCCTGCCTGTCTCTCTGCCTACTTGTGATCTCTCTCTCTGTCAAATAAATAAATAAAATATTTAAAAAATTAGGCTTTCTAATTACAGCTACTAAGTTAATAAAAGGCATTTAAAAATGTTTGAACTTATATACAGCCCCTCTGTAAATGCTCTTATTAGTTCTAACAATTTGTGAACTCTTGAGTTTTCTGTGTACAATCATATCATTAGTGAATGAAGGTTTTATTTCTTCTCTTTCGATCTTTTTTTAACTTTTATTTATCTTGTCTTACAGCTCTGGTTTGAACCTCCAGTAAATGTTGAATGCTGAGTTGAAATAGTGATAATTACTTTCCTTGTCTTTTTTCTAATTTTAAAGCTGGTTTAAATATTTTGCCATTATGAAAAATGTTCACAGTAGGTTGTTGGCAGAGACATTTTATAAGGGTCTCTTTGTAAGATATAGAAAGTTTTCTCATATTCCTATTTGACTAAGAATTTTTTCCCCACCTTTTAGCATGAATAAACATTTGGTTATATTCAAAGCTATAATGGGAATAATTTCAATAATAAAATTTCAATGTTAAGGGGCACCTGGGTGGCTCAGTTGGTTAAGCGACTGCCTTCGGCTCAGGTCATGATCCTGGAGATCCAGGCGGGAAGCCTGCTTCTCTCTCTCACTCCCGCGGCTTGTGTTCCCTCTCTCGCTGTGTTTCTCTGTCAAATAAATAAAATCTTTAAAAAAAATTTTTTTTTCAATGTTAAGACAATTGTACACTTAGGAAATACATTTAGTTTGTTCATGATGTATTTGCACTGTGTAGGATTTTCATCTGTGTTTATAAGTGAGAAAAGTTAGCGATTTTCATTTTTTTATTCTAATCTTATCTAGTTTTTAATTTAAAGTCGTCTAGCCTAATCAGATATATTGGGCAATAGTTCCACTTTACTTTTCCCTGAAAAAATTGTTTAAAAGCAAAATCATCTGTTATTTGAAAGTCTGGTGAAACTCAATTAAAAAAAATTATCTGGACTTGATGTTTTCTATGTGGAGAAAAAATCTTAAGTTACTATTCACATTCTTTAATAATTATGGGACAATTTGCACTTTCTATTCTTGAATCAGATTTTCTGAGTTACATTTTTGGAAGATGTATACAATTACATCCAAGTTTTCAAATATGTTGATGAAATTATTCTTAGTATTCTCGTATTTTCTTCAAAATGTCTTCTTATATCTATACTTATGCCCCTCCTTTTCAGTCCTAACATTTTTTTATTTGTAGCTTCTTTCTCTTTTCCTTGAGTAAGTTTGTCAGAGGTCTGTCAATTTATTAGTCTTTCAAAAGAATGAAATTTTGGTTTTGCTGTTTGTGTTTTCATTAATTTTTGCTATTACTTTTACTATATACTTTCTCTTTAAAAAAATTTTTATTATTATTATTATTTTTTTTCGAGAGGGCATGACAGGGAAGGTCAGAGGGAGAAGCAGACTCCCCATGGAGCTGGGAGCCCATTGTGGGACTTGTCCGGGGACTCCAGGATTATGTCCTGAGCCAAAGGCCAAATCCTGTCCTCCAGGATTATGTCCTTAACCAACTGAGCCACCCAGGCACCCTACTATATACTTTGGGAGGGGGGGGATAATTTTACTGTTATTTTTCCAATTTAAATTGGATTCTTAAGCCTTTAATTCTCAACCTTTGATTCTTTCTAATACAAGCATTTAAAACTATAACTGATAGAAAATATATCTTTTCACTTGTAATACTTTTCTATGGACCAACTTTTGTGTGTGTGTGTTTTCTATGGCTACTGTTTTATTCCTTAAGAAAAACCTTGCTTGTGGAAGATTTTAAACTTATTAAAGAGTAGATAATGAAGGTAGTAATGAAAAGAAGATAATGAATTACTTGGTCAGTAATTTGTTGACCCCCTACTCTAGACTAGAAGCTGCCAATAGCTGCAGGGAATATTTCACACATGCTCAAGTATATAGAGGGGAAGAAATTAGGAGCCAGATGGAAATAATTAGTGCAAAGTCTGAAAGAGAGATGGCCCATCCATTGCCCTCCAACAGGAAAATCCAGAAGCTGACAACTGCTGATGACCACCATTCCCTCTTAAGGCTGTAGTCATACTCAGTACAGAAAACTTGGGTTGTCCCCCTCCTTGCAAAGCATTGCAGTTGCTAAGGTTGTAAAATAAAGTTTTGTCTTCTGAGAATGATGATGAAGATGACAACAATAGCAAAAAATCATCAGAGGGACAGAACTGAAGAATCTCTTAGTGAGAATCCAAAGCATGAACAATGCCCCATTCCCCACTCCTTATTCCCCCACCTCTGTCCATTTTTTGTTTTGTCTGCCGTTGCTTAAAAAATATATTAATATACACACGAAATTCAAGTCCATACTCCTCTGATGAATGGCATACTTCTTATGCTTTTCCTCTACTCTGCTTTTTTTTTTTTTTTACCTCAACAATATATCCTACCAATCACCCCGCAGTGGTACATAGAAATGTCATTTATCCCATTTTAATATCCAATTATTACGGCATGGTTTATTATACATCGAAGGACATTGGCCATCACAAACAGAGCCCACTAATAACAGTGTAACCATTCTTGGTCTGTGTTTGGCTTATGCTTACATACTTTACATGTATCATCCCATTTAATTCTTCTAGCTACCTTATAAGAAGGGGTTCTGATCTCCCCTTTAAAGAAACTGAGGTTTGTAGAGATTAAATAACATGCCAAGGATCAAGTAGCTGTAAGAAGCAGAGCAGGAATGCCTAACATCATGGCTATTCTCCTGGGCCTGCTTCCTTCTCCTGATTCAGGCCCATGCTG
>PITA01002227.1:147128-167935 GCA_004023965.1 Spilogale gracilis
CCCTCCTACCCCCCCCCCCCCCCCCCCCCCCCCCCCCCCCCCCCATGTAGAGCAAGCAGCTTTCCTGCCTCACCTGCATTCTCCCTGGGTCTCCAAGAATTGCCCTCTCTGCCAGGGACTGTGTTTCCCCAGGACACCCTCTGGGAAGAGCAGAGGAGTGCACGGTTGAACCAGCCTCTCCCTTTTGAAGTCAGGGGCCCACAAGGGTTTCAAGGCTCTGCTGCCTCTCCCTTCTTGTGTCTGTCCTGAAATGACCTTATGCCCCTCTAGCAATCAGGAACAAAAGGGTGAGTTTAGGGAACAACCTGAGAAGCACTGGGAGTCTCCTTGGCTCCCTAGGCTGGCCTGAGTGTGGGTAGAGTCAAGATGTCAGAGAATATCAGCCCAGAGGTGCCCCCCAAAGTCCTGGCAGTGGTAAGGGGTCAAATGACAGCAGCCTCTGGGTCCAGGTTACAGAGGCCAAGGCCGAAACTGTCCAGGACCTCAGCGTGGGGTTGGGGAGAGGCTGCAGAAGCTGCCCTCTGTGCTCAAAGCAGCACTGTGCCTCATGGGATAAGAAGCCAGACGTCTGCACTGGACGGTAACTCTTTGTAGTATGAGAGGCAACGAGGAGGATGGGGAGAGCTACATATTTCAGAAGTACATGATTACCCTTAAACACGGGGTCAAACTAACATTCTATTTTTGAAGCAAACAAAACAAGACAAGTAATAGCTTATATTCACTAAGTGTTTAGGCACTGTGATAAAGAATCTACCTACACCCGTTTAGTTAATTCTTATGATAATCCTGCAAGATACAATTTCCAGTTTACAGATGTGAAAATGGTGCCCCAATGAGCTTAAGGGATTTGCCACAGTTTTCAAAGTTAGTAAACAGGGGAGTTCTGGTTCAACTCGGTTCTGCCAACTGCGACGTCTAGGTACTTGGCCATTTTCCTATGCCGGAGTCTCTTCATTCAGTCACTCAAGAAATGTTTCTTCAATGCCTACTGTCTATATGTCATCATGGGAATACTGTAATCAATGAGTCAGACATGGTCCTTGCTTCTGTGCTATTTCTCTTCTAGTAGGAGAAAAAATAAACAAGTGAATAAGTAAACAGGTTACAGGTTACAGACTCTGATAAATGCTATGGGTCCCCTCTAATATTTGAGTCTTTTAAAAAATACCTTCTAATCAAAGGAAGGGAGAGTGTCAACATAAACTCTCCTTACATTGCATTTGTCAATTTAGTGTACAGTATTTGAAGGGGGTTCTTTTACACTTAGCCAGTTCTTCTCATCTGAGCTCCTCCCATGTTGAACCCAAACCTGTTTCATTATCATGTCCATTTTAAAAATATTCTGAATTCAGTGTTTCAAAGAATCTGAGTTTATATACTCTATCTCTGTGAAATGGTTAGAGGCATGTCCTCAAGAAAGTTAAAATTATGCCCCAGGAGGAACGGTGAGAGGATCTCTAAGAGGTTTTTCAGCAGAAGGGGATGGCTCTCTCCCACAGACCATAACCGTCTTATCTTCTACGCAATGGAACTGTGTGAAAATCTCTCACAAACAAAGACAGGATATGAATTCAACCCATAATTAGAAAGACAAGTATATCAGATGAAAAGTGATCTAAACAGTATTATTATATTCTACTATTATCATTGTTCTTCCATGTAGCTAGAAGATTTAAATCAAGACTATCTTTTTTCTTTATGTTCACAAATACCTAGGGGGGAGGGAGGGAGGTGATAGGTATTAGTATTCCCATCATTTCCTAAACGGCATTTGAATTAAAAATACCTGTCCCCTCCTTGTCTGACAGGGACCTGGAGTTTCATTAGATTAACATCTCTAAATTGCCTTAGGTTTCCCAGAGATAGACGTTAGATAAATATAAGGTATTATTATTGTTAGCAGAGTGTCATTATGTTATTGTCATTGTGTGGGTTCTCCCATAAAGCTTCACAGGATGGGATCCCAGCCTGGACCATTTTTTGTGTAGGGCTTTTAGCCTAGGTGTAAGGCACGCTCCTGCTGCCTCCTGTTAGCAGCGTCCTTGGGATTACAGTTGTCTGTATGATTATAGAACAACAAACCAATATTCAAGTTTGTCACAACAGCTGTCCAATTGCTGTTGATGTTTGCTGTGTGACTGCAATCGTGTGTTCTTCTTCATCTGTTTGATGGCTTGGGGTAAGACATCATTTGGGACAAAGGAGAGACAGGCAGGGTCTCCTAGGATGTGGGATGTATCCCTGTGGGGCCAGCCCCCGGGGGTAGGGGGGATGGTGACAGGCACTCTCACCGAAGCTGGCCAAAACCAACTTTGAGGAACTCCTCTGCCACATTTTGCACCTTTAGGAGCCACAAATGGCTGTTCTGGAAAAGATCAAGGTGGGATCCATTTCCAAAAGAGGAAGGAAGAGGAGATGGAAAGCTGAATGGCACACAGGAGAATCACTTTCTAATATTCAAGTTGTTGATCCATCATTAAGTAGACCAGCTGGTAAAGTTGTACGGTCTATTTGAAGACGGTATTCATAAATCCAAAGATTTATGTTATCAGTGATGAAAATTGTAGTTTGAAGTTTGTGAGTTTGGGACCTGCCTTATTTTATCACGCCGCATTCTACCAATGTCCCCCTGAAAGGTCATTTTCTTTCTGTTGTGACTTCTGCTGTTACTCGCCCCCACGCAAAACCGTGGTTACAGGTACGGCCGCAATTACATACGTGAGAGCCTCACTCTTAAGTTTGGCTTTTTTTTTTTTTTTTTTTGTCCCTCTCCTGCACTGAAGGTCCAATGTTCTAAACTACCAGAAAACCTGAAAAACTGTAATTTATAAATGTAAGATGATAGATCTTTTTATCCCTTTATCTACTTCCCATCCCATCGTTCTTTGCAGGGCTGAATAGCATCACTTTTAAATGAAGGGAAAACCTTCCAACTGACGAGCCAGCCATTCATCAAAATGTTTATATCTATTCAGACCAGAGACTAACATCGCTCTGCAGGATTTATTAAACATGTTTGCCAAAGCAGAGTTACCCTCACTCTCTTACTGTGTTATGAGTGGGTCTCGGGAGACTATTTCATAAGGTGCTGAGACTGCCCTGGAGAGGAAGCTATTCTGTTCTTGTGCAAGGAGCAGTCCCTACCTGGCTCTGTCTGGGGAAAGGCAAGGCCACCCCAGGGTGCCCAAGAGACGGAGGCAGGGTTGTGCACAAACCTTGGCTTCGGATGCAAATAATTGAACAAATAAACCAGTGCGACTTGAACTGCTATTTCTCACAGAATTTGTGGGAGCATTTCATGTGCAACTACAGGTTGCAGCTGGCCTGGCCTGGTTTTGTGTGGCTGCGCGCCTAGGCCGTCACTTTATTATCAGAATAGAACAAATCTTGCTGATGTGCGTGGTATAAAGAATCCCAGGGAGTCTTAGCGCCTCATTCTCCCGCCATTCTTTCCAGTTTTTCTGCTGTTGCACTCCGGATAATTGCAGTTTAATTGGGCGACATGGAATGAAAACTGTGTCCACATTATCCAGGATTATCTCTTTTTCCTGAAGCCTGCCACCAGTTGAAAGGAACCCATTTATCAGACCAAAGAGCTGCGCTCGGCTGCTTTTACGAGCAGGCAAGAGTGTGGGAACAGGCTGGGAAAGGGAGAAAGGGAGCCGACAGCTAAGAAAAATTATTTCAGTTGTTTATCATGAAGAAAGTTTATCTGATTCTTTACAAAATGATATGGAGGCCGGCGTGTCGAGCCATGAGTAATGAACATTGACCAAGTTTGCTTCCTCAACTGGTCAGACCGCGCTGCCTCTCTTTTGTGTGGGCACAGATCAACTTTAAAAGCCTCTTTCAAGCGGCATGAATGCACTTCATTTTACCAAAAAGAACTTTGTATTGATAGCTAGAAAAAAGGAAGGTTGTTTAAAAAGGAAGGGTAGACAATCAGGACAAAATGAGGAGATTTTAGTTTCTATTATGAGCATGCCGTCCATTCTTCTCATTTGTTTACACACCTCCCTCCCCCTGCGGTGCAGCAATGTCTCTTTGCTGCTATATGCTTCCCCTTTTATACCATTCATATTGAAAAAGCCCTCACATCATGACTACGGTAATAAATACCCTAGAAATGTAGGTATAATGTCAATTTGCATTCTGTGAGAAGATCAAGGTAAACCTAAGGGCCAGAAGAATATTCTGGTAATACTCATTCATCATTCTCTAGGTCCAGGTAGATGAAGGGCCTTGTCACTGCACCACAAAGCCCTTCTGTCGCTATTGCGTTTGTGTGAACATTTTAGCCTAATGCACCAATTGTTAAGTAGAAAAGGCAGTCTTCGAAATTGTCTATTGCGCTCAAATCCCTAGCAGTACAAGGTCTGGGCAGGAGGCGTTTCTATTCAGAAGGAAATAGAAGGCTTTAGTTCAGTAAGCACAGTGTAGTTGAAGGTTACGGAGGATATTATACATTTTTTAAACGAAAGTATTCGAATGGGGGGAAACTCATTATTTATAATGGCAACAGTGATTTGAAGTCAGCATCTGGCTAAACAGTATGATATGCAGCTCAAGTCCTTCTGTTTGGAGTTAGTCCTCAGTGGCCGGTGAACATCAGGATGCCCTAAGTGTTTTAAGGTGGAGGGCCTTTTATGTTATAGAAATAAACCCTTAGCCACACAGCTGAGTTATTTGGGAGATGTACCTTGGGTCGTCGCCAATATGGATTAGGTATTCTCTGTAATGTCTGCTGTTCGATTTCGTGTTGACCTTCAAAAATAAGGAGAGGAAAGGCTGGAAGTTAATGTGAAAGACCAAAATTAGAGATTATGCACATATTATGAGTAGACGATTAGTTCTATTTATTGAGGTCATGTATGGGCTGAGGGCATATAACTCAGTGACCTCTAGAACTCTGGCTTCCTCTTCTCTCAGAACAGATATAAAAGTGTCAGTAATAGTCCCAAAGCCATGACTTTCTGTAGAGTTAGATATTCCCTTTGTGTTTTCTATGTTCATCAGCGAGTATATAAGTTTAGAGAAGTGGGCACTGGGAGGACAGTTGTAATTCCCCCTACGGCTATCTTTTGCTATTATCTTTTAAAAAATTACTAGGTAAGACTATCTTTTTACACAACAGTTTGCAACATTTTTGGATGGGAGGGTGATTTACAAAATTTCTATGACAATCTGTTATTCTCATTCTAGCCCACCTCCATAAAGAACTTGAAATACAGATTTTTTTTTCTTGTGATTTGTTTCCCTTTCTCCTGCCTCTATGCTGTCTGTAATTAAATATATTCCTGGGGGCCTCTCCTTTCACTCATTTTTCTTTCTGTTTGAATTATCATCTTTTTGATGTTTGTTTTAAATAATGTGTGATTTATTCAGAAAGAAAAAAGTCATACGTCAATTATATCTCATCAAAACTGGGAAAGGGAAAAAAATCACATTGAATATTTGCCAAAAAGCATAAGCACAGATGAACTCCATGGAAATCTCCAAATCGTACTGTATGAAGAAAAATTCGAATAAAATGAGAATTTGGCATAGCTTCTACCTGTGCTAAGAGAACGGACCCACAACATACTATTATCATCTTAATCTAAAATTCTAATTTATCCCCTGGCTCTTAAAAAGGATATACTGGTCCATACAGCACGTTTATAGCCATAACCCAAAGCAAGAAAATTTGGCAAGAGGTTATTTTAAAAGGGCTCCTTCACTTCTTTCCAAATACCGAAGAAATCACGTCCTTTGACTTGTTTTTCCTCCTCTGGCAGAAAGGACAAATGCACACACAAGCAGACAGAACTCCACGTCAGACTGATTTATGAAAGCCTGGAGACTAGTGAGTGTTGTGCGATTCAAAACCTATTTGCCAAGTAGCCACGCCTACTTCCCCCGCCTTCCTCCGGTCAGCACGGAAGACATCTCGGATTAGGTTTATAACAAACGCTGGAATGTTTTTCTTTATGTTAGATATCAGAACTCTGGATGTATGCTCAAATATACTTATCCTTTGAAAAAGAGGCGGACAATCGAACAGACCCAGAATTTCTAGAAAATTCAAAAGCCTGAATGAGAGGCACCTGCAGCTCTCCTACCCGCTCGCTTATGTGGGGGTTTTAGCGAAATACCAAGTGTTTTTTTAATTGACTATTTTCATGCAGTTCTCTGATCAAAGCTCAATTAGGAGTGGAATACAAAGACCATCTTCTGAATCTGGATAAGGAGACCAAAAAAAAAAAAAAAAAAAAAAAAAATGAGGCATGTTTTCGTTCAACTGAAAGGCAATGATTATCAAAGAAATCATTTAAGGGTCTAGGAGGTTACTCCAGATGGTCCCCTAGGGACATGAACCCCCTAATATAGTGTTGAAATAAAACAAATCCAAGTGAGACCCTTTAGAAGTACTCAAAATGAAACAAAATAATGTTCATGATAATAGCTAACATTTATAAAGCTTGCTACATTAAGAAAGCATTTTACCTGCCTCATCGCATAACAAACCCAAGTCATAAGTATTAGGAATTCAGGCATAGAGAGGTAAAATAATTTGTCTAAGGTAACAGAATGTTATACTTTGGATAGTCTCTTCCCCACCTCCATCCCAGCTCCGCTGACTCATACGTTGAAGGTCTAACCCCCAGTACCGTAGAAGTTAACCTTAATTGGAAATTCAGTCTTTGCTCGTGTAATTAATGAAGATGAAATCATAACTGGAGTGGAGTAGGCCTTCACTCCAGTATGATCGTGTCCTTACAAAAAGGCGAAATTTGGAGACACACACACACACACACACACACACACACGAGAAACAGCATAGGAACATGAAGGCAGAGATGAGATGATACCTTGATCAATAAAACAAGGAATGCCCAAAATTGCAAACCACCATCAGCTAGGGGAGAGACATGGACAGATCCCTCCTTAAAGCTCTCTGGAGGAACCAGCCCTATAGACACCTTGATCTCGGACTTCAGCCTCCAGAAATGTGAGACAATATATTTCTGTTTAAGCCACTCCATTGCAGTACTTGGTTATAGCAAAATGAATGCACAGAATGGATAGGTAGTGGAGTTGCGATTTAAACTTGAGTCCTCTGGCTCAGGTCGTAGGCTGCGATCACTGCGCCATATTACTGCTCCTCTGGAACCCTGCATGCAATTCCAAGCTCTCTAGCTAAGTAAGTTCTAGGGAAAGCCCAGGGTCTTTCTGCATATCTCCTGTGATGCTTGTTCTCCAGAGCAAAGAAAGATTTCCCTACTATTATTTGAGGTAATAGGATGTTAGAGCTAGAAGGGACCTCAAAAAATATTCCAGGCCATGCCTAGGGGTACCTTAGGGCCCCCTACAATGTCAAAAGAGGATGAGAAGAAGGCAACCTCCAGGACCCCTCCTCTTATTTCACGGCAGTCTTGTGCATTCATATGCTTGGTCCTTGGGGCTTCCACATATGATTTTGTTTGAAAGAAGGGTTTGTATCTTAAGAGATGAAAACCACTGACCTAGTTCAAGCCCATGATTTTATTGATGAAGACATTGAGGTCCAAAGAGACTGTGTGAAACTCTCAAGGATGTGAGTGAGCTTGGCAGAACTAACTTTGGAAGTCGCTTCTGTTCTGATAAAACTCGTTTTAATAGGGAAAAGAGTGGGTGCTTCCTGAAAATGGAGGATCCCAGGGGGCATGGCTGACCTTGGACCCTGGCTATTTATTGGGATGGTCTTCAGCTGCTTTAATAGATAAAAATAAAAAGACTCTAAGTGTGTACCCTGGTTCCCAGAAGACTGTACCTGACACTATGTGAGGGATTCACATGACATAGAGAAAACAGTGGCCCACCCCAATATGGGAATTCATGCACAGGCTTAGATTCTAGAACTTTTCCTGTTCATACCCCAGTGGGAGCACTTTATATAATAAAGCTCTTACTGTCTAACTACTAGTAGGCTCTCCTAGTATCTGAGAGTTGCTTTATGATTCAACTATCCCACAGAGTCAGGGAAAATTGGTACTACATAAACGACAACAAGAGGAAGAATGAATGATGTCTGGAAAAAGAGAACTTCCTTTCAAGCCTAAGGAACCTGTAGGTAACCCCATCTTTTCTCAGAATCTGTTTCCTTTTACTGGCTTACACAGGACTAAGGAAGTAGATTTGGGATTTGGGGGAACACTTGAATCCCACATGTAGTTAGTGGTTAGATATATCAATACTGACGTTTTGGAAGAAGGGATGGTGACAGAAGCTAGTTTCTGTGCAAGAGGAAGGAGACACACAGAATGAGCCAAACTGAGCAACAGGCCTTGAGAACTGAAGAGGGGTTGGAATTCCCATAGGTGTAGCTGCTGTGAATTAACTGTTGTTCTTATGAATTGGAAGAATTGCTTCACTAAAGCCTTTAGTAAGTTGGGTCCAAGTTTCCACCATGTGGTCCCGAACCCCCATCTGACCCTCCCTGTCTGCCCTCTCCCCTCACAGGAGACTGCTCAGCCATCCTAGCACCATGAGGGTCAAGAACATCATCAGCCAAATGTGGAATTTTTAAAAAATTTAATTTAATTTAATTTTTTCAGTGTTCCAAGATTCGTTGTTTATGCCCCACACCCAGTGCTCCATGCGATACGTGCCCTCAATACCCACCACCAGGCTCACTTATCCCCCCACACTCTCCCTCCAAGACCCTCAGTTTGTTTCTGAGTCCCAAGTCTCTCATGTTTCATCTTCCTCCCTGATTTACTCCACTTCCATTTCCTTTCCTTCTCCTACTTTCCTCCACCTTACTCCTTACACTCCACGAGTAAGTGAAACCATATGATACTTGACTTTCTCTGCTTGGCTCATTTCACTCAGCATAATCTCCTCCAATCCAGTCCATGTAGCTACACAAGTTGGATATTCATCCTTTCTGATGGAGGTGTAATATTTCATTGTATATATGGGCCATATCTTCTTTATCCATTTGTTTCTTGAAGGGCATCTTGGCTCTTCCCACGGTTTGGTAATTGTGGCCATTGCTGTAATGAACATTGGTGTACATATGGCCCTTCTTTTCACTACATCTCTATCTTTGGGGTAAATACCCAGTAGTGCAATTGCAAGGTCATAGGGTAGCTCTATTTTTAATTTTTTAAGGAATCTCCACACTGTTTTCCAAAACGGCTGCACCAACTTCCATTCCCACCAACAGTGTAAGAAGGTTCCCCTTTCTCTGCAGCCTCTCCAACACTTGTTGTTTCCTGTCCTATTAATTTTGGCCATTCTGACTGGTTTAAGGCGGTATCTCCGTGTGATTTTTGATGTGAATTTCCCTGATAGCTAATGAAGACGAATGTTTTTTCATGTGTCTCTTAGTCATTTGTATGTCTTTTATGGAGAAGTCTCTCCTGCCCATTTTCTGATGTGATGATCTTTATTTTGGGTGTTGAGTTTGAGGAGTTCTTTATAGATCTTGGATACCAGCCCTTTGTCAGTAGTGTCATTTGCAAATATCCTCTCCCATTCCGTCCGCCTCTTTGTTTTGTTGACTCTTTCCTTTGCTGTACAGAAACTTTTATTTTGTTGAAGTCGCAAAAGTTCATTCTCACTTTAGTTTCCTTTGCCTTTGGAGACGTGTCTTGAAAGAAGTTGCTGTGGCCGATGTCAAAGAAGTTACTGCCTAAGTTCTTTTCCAGGATTTTGATGGATTCCTGTCTTTTTTCTTTTGGATTTTTTCCTGCTTTGTTGAAGATTATTTGGCCATAGAGTTGCAGGTCCATAACTGGACTCTCTACTCTGTTCCATCAGTCTATATGTCTATTTTTGTGCCAGTACCATGCTGTCTTGGTGATCACAGCTTTGTAATAAAGCTTAAAATCAGGTAATGTGATTCCCCCAGCTTTGTTTTCCTTTTTCAACATTTCCTTAGCAATTCGGGGTCTTTTCTGGTTCCATATAAATTTTAGGCTTGTTTGTTCCAGAACTTTGAAAAATGTGGAATTTTGATTGGGATGGCACTGAATGTATAGATTGCTCTGGGCAGCATAGACATTTTAACAATGTTTATTCTTCTGATCTATGAGCATGGAATGCTCTTCCATCTTTTTGTGTCTTCTTCAATTCTTTCCCAAATGTGGAACCTTAAAGCAATCAGCACCAAGATGGTGACCTGTGCTAAGGGAGAGGTTCCTCTGTTGGCTTATGTTAGAGAAAATAGCTGTTCCCAAAAAGTCTCTTAAAGTTCTAAGGTTAAAGCAGCCTAGCTGTGAGAGAGACCCTTTTTAATTGAGTCTAAAAGAGAAGGAAGGAATGTTTGCTTTCCGACTTCACAAGATCCTTGCTGGCCAACGTGAATTGGCAGGTGTCCCCTCTAAGGAGGTGGTGGAATGCCAAGTCCACTGGCACTAGGACTGGAGTGGCTCAGCAGGAGGGTCTGAATTCCAGCTGTAAGAGCCCTGAGGTAGCAATGGTCAAGGCCATTACTTGGTTACTTGGTCAAGGCCAACAGAAGCTGAGCCCTGACTTGGCAGGAAATGACTACACTGATTGAAGAAAACATGTAAAATGCCCCTTGCAAATTAGTGGAAATGTTTGGAGGATGGTGAACGCCAAGGAACTGGTTTTCCCCATATGTGCAGGTCAGGGGTTTGAGCTTCCTGAATGTGGATATTCATGCTGACATGACCGTATTTGTATGCAGGGGCCAGCAAAGCCTGGGCCACTTGGGGTGCGGGTTGCTACTACTGTCCAGTGGGTATGATTACAGAACAATTTGCCCCATACATACTAATTTTCAAGACTTCAGTGAGAAAAGTGACATCCTGATTCCTTTTGCCCATAAAGTCTCTGTATTGCTAAAAATGAGTTCCGGCGTTGGCACATCAGCCGGCCAACTAAATATAAATATTTACTCTCCTTTCTCCCCAAATACCATTGTGATGACAACAAAAAGAGAACAAGAGTGAACAACGGAACTCGAAAGAAACAGGAAAAGAAACATCAGACCAGAAAGAGTGATGAGTTTCTGGAGAACAGGAAGCAGAAGTGAGACAGTGAGGGGCCACGGGAACAAGCCCCAAGCAGAAAACATTGCCCACTTGGGGCACCTTCTGTCCCTGGTATTGTTGAGTCACTTTCCTTGGGAGCAGAAACAGGATGCCGGGAGGATGTGTGTGGCCCCAGGAGCCAGCCAGACTTAAAACAGAGGACCCTGGCTCCGAAAAGCTCCAGTATGCTACTTGAGTTGCCTTCCAACCAATCAGGAAACGGGAATTTTCTCTATACAAGCAGGGCCCCGCCCCTCAGTTCTGGGAGGGCGGGGTAGGATATCGTGGATTGGTGGAGCTGTATCTCCAGTAAGTCCTCCCCTATGCCTTTGAGTTTTAAGTTCGAGGCCGTTTTTATGATTTTTGGGGCCCAAGAACCTGACTAGGGTCATACTAAGTGATATTCTGGGGCTGGACAGCTGAGCTTGTTCCGGAAGGAGCCGTGGCCTTGAGAGGCATTCCTGGTGGCTGAGCCAGAAAGAGGCACCAAGCACAGGGGTGGCAGCAGACAGCAGGAGTGAATGAAAAATGGACAGTCATAGAAGTGGTTTGCAGGAGGAATGGTTCTGGAACATTCGCACAAATGCACCCTTCCTCCTCCATCTCCACTCCCCACAAATGTGGGGAGGACTTACATGTCGGTTTAAAATCAGATGGTTGCTCTCTAAAGAAAACAGTGCTTGGGGAGGTCTAGGGAACTGAGAAGGGCTGTGGGTACCCAGAGTCAAGACATCTTTGTTTTGGTATAATAAAGAGAGAGATTTCGCTCCCTCCCTGCCAAGACACCCTGAAGAGAGCCTGCCAGGACACATGCCCTAAAGGCACACACATTTCTTACAGTCAGTCCTTTCTTCTAGGGGGAAGGGCTGGGAGGAAAACGAGAGTACTAATACCCAGAAGCTACCCAATCCGCAGAACATGTAAGAAGATGGGTAACATTTGTTGGCTGGAGAAACGTCAAAGTTTATTTCACTATCCAGCAGCCATCCAGTGAGTGGATGGCTCTTCTCTTGAATCCTTCTGGGAGGGTGGCTCAACCATCATCAAATCATGGTGCTTAGGGTTTCTTCAGCCTGCAAAAAGAGAGAAGGAGCTCTTGGAGGATTTCTGCTCGTGCTCTTAAAACACCCACCCGAGATGGTCTTATGACCTTGGACTAAACAAATAGCTGCAAGCACACCTAGGATATAAAGTCTCTCCATGAACCAGGAAGATGCAGAGCAGACTTTTGTGGACAGACTCCTACAACAAAGGATCACAACACAATGAATAATAAGCACTCAATGTTACGGCACCAGACAGGAACAAGGCAGAAAAAGACAACAATCAATCTCAGAACTCACTCAGCAATAGTTAAGAGACACGTCGGAAATTCTATTCAGAGTTTTGAAAAGATATTGCATCCATTTAACTAAAAAATTAGGCTGCTTGGAATGAAAAGAAGAACTGAAAGAAGAGAAAGGAGTTATTAAAATGTGATGACTAAAATTTTAAAATTCAGTAGATAGGTAGATAAATGTAGTTGTTGGGTTTTTTTTTAATTTAAATTCAAGTAGCCAACATCGAGAACATTATTAGTTTCAGATGAAGTGCTCTATCATTTATCAGTTGCGTATAACACCCACTGGCCATCACATCATGTGCCCTCTTTAATGCCCATCACCCAGTTAGCCCCTCTCCTCACCCACCTCCCCTCCTACAACTTCAGTTTGTTTCCTAGAGTTATGGGGTTCCTGGGTGCTTTGGTTGGTTAAACGTCTGCCTTTGGCTTGGGTCATGATTCCAGGGTCCCCGGATCAAGCCCCGCATCGGGCTCCCCGCTCAGCTGGAAGTTCTCTCATGGTTTTTCTCACTCTCTGATGACTTTTCATTCAGTTTTCCCTCCCTTCCCCTACATTGGTTTTGAATTTTTCAAATAAACAAAAGGAAAAATAGGCTGAATCATGCTAAAATAGCAGAATTTAAGAGTCATGGCAAGTTGTAGATCAGAGACAGAAAGGTGAAGGAGACAGGTAAGGGCTCAAATTTCCTCAAGTCTCATGATGGGAGGTCAAGACATACAGACTAAAGCTAGTGAGTCAAACACACAGGGGAATAAGGAGATTATTTTCAGTGATAAAATTAGCCAATAGAACTAAAAATAATGTTGGGAGGGAAGAGAGAAGGAGCAAGAAAGTATTTCAGGTGAGTTCTAAGTTCTCAATCACTTAGTACACCTTCAAGATGACAAGTCATGTGGGGGGGGTAGAAAATATCTGGGAGTGTGGCGGGAACCACTGGGAGGGTATAAAAGAGCAGCAGCTTAAATTGGTTACCTTTAGCAGAGGGAACTCAAATACACAGAGGGTGGAAGGGTTTGCTTTTCTTATGTATCCTCAGATATTTTAAATTCAATTATCCTATTTTTCTCGTTTTAAATAAATTCAAGAAGGACAGAAGCAGCTAGGAGTGGTTATAGTGAGTTAGGGTGAAGGTAGGAAATTTTCACTTCTTTTCCTTCTTTATTGGACTCTACTTTTACAATAAAGACTATTACTTTGTATTTAAGCCCCTTATTGAGATGTTAAATATCACCATTCCCCATATTTCTGGTGGCTATGAGAGGAACAGGCCCCTCTCTACTAGAAAGGGCACCAGGCACAAATGACAAGGCTGGGGGAGGTCTGACCAAAATTCTTAGTGAGGGCTCTGAACTCACCACCAACTGCATCCATTTTTGTAAAAAACAGAATCTCAAAAGATACTGGATCTAGGGCGCCTGGGTGGCTCAGTGGGTTAAACCTTTGCCTTTGTCTCAGGTCATGATCTCAGGGTCCTGGGATGGGTTAAACCTTTGCCTTTGTCTCAGGTCATGATCTCAGGGTCCTGGGATCGAGGCCTGCATCGGGCACTCTGCTCAGCAGGGAGCCTGCTTCCTCCTCTCTCTCTGCCTGCCTCTCTGCCTGCTTGTGATCTCTCTCTCTGTCAAATAAATAAATAAAATCTTAAAAAAAAAAAAAAAGATACTGGATCTAACTTCCTATGGGCACGCTTTATGACTTTAATTGATTCGTTTTGCCTATAAACCTCATTGCATTATTATGCCCTTCAAAATCTCTGTAGAGATGTACACTGTTCTTTTTGGGTGCTATCACCCAAGGACATTCGCTACAAGTTTTAAAAAATTTATATTTAAAGCACAACATTCCTAATTTTTCAATATTGTTAACTTCTAACAATTTATTTCAAGCTATAACATGTATGAGCCAAATTGAATGCCAGAGGGCTAGCTTTTATGGTTCTTGTTTTAATCATCGCATGGTAATATTTTTTATTAATACATCTTTGTAACCTAAGCCATGACTTTGACTGATTTAGTTTAATGACCGTATAACTTCCGCAGATATCAGGACCTACCTTAGACCAGAAAAGACTGGAAGGTTCAGCAAGGAGAAGCTGCAGGAAGCAAAAACACATTTTATTCATTTAAAAGCGTTTCTTGCTATCTGATAACAAATAAATATTATTTATATGTTATAGACGTCAAAAGTTGATGAGATTGTGTAACTCTTTACTTCGCTACACGGGGAGTCCTAGGAGGGCAATAGGGAGTGGGACTAGGGGTCTGCTAATCTCCCGTGCTGGCACTGCGAACATTCAAGAAATATGTGTTGAATGAATACACATACATATGAGTTAGGGGATGGATAAATGAGTCATTAGATTGACTTCAGTTTTTAGAGTCTCTCTCTGGTTCTTGTACAGAAACCCATACCATCTCTCCTATCGTGGCCACGAGATTACCAAAGTGAAATCTGAAAAGTTTAAGACCTCCAAAGGCAAACACTGACCCCCGAAGACTTATTTTCCAGTTTTGATCAAATGGAGCCATAGGGACCAGCTCACTTCCATCGTGAGTGGCATTTATGCCAAATAGAGTTCATATGCTAGACAGTCCATTCTTAAGTGGGTGAATTTATTTCAAAGTTTAGACTGTAAATAGGGCACCATGGAAACCATAAAAGTGAAGATGCGGTGATTTACAGGAAGATGTGCGTTTAAATCAGAATATCTCCTTAAGTGAAAACATATCACCACCCAAACAGATTTTATCAAGGGGCAGATTCAGAGGTAATGATGGGCTGACGTGTGAGAGATAAAGCTGAATAATGGCTGGCCGATCTATTGAATTTGGACATTCATGAGGATTTCCTTCCAGCAATTCCTTCTAGAACATGCCCCAAAGGGAAAACTGCTCTACCCGCATGATATCTATGAACCCGAGCAGCTTTGCAATGAAGTTTTTAAGAGAACGGCACTGAAATAAACTCAGCTTCTCACCAGCCTACATTCCCCCCACAGCATCACAGACCTCGCCTGCCAGGGATGGAAATGGGAATTATTTATCCCAGGGCCCCGGAAAGCCATGAAGGAACCAGAGACCCCTTTCCCACGCTTGAAGGTGGAGAAGATGACTTCCCGTCATTTCTTCATTTGTGAGAGCCTCACACTTCCCACTGGGCTCCTTCCTTAGGTTTCCCATGGGCCTTGCCAAGGACCCCTGCCTTGGCGTGTCTTCCATAGCTGGGATCCCCTCGGTGATGCATCTCAGAGAGAAGCACTAGAACTGCGATAAGCGTTTTCAGTTGTATTACAAAGTTACGCCCCTTCCTCACCCTCCCATCTCTCAATTAATCTGTTGTGGGGGGGTGGGGACTGACAAGTTTACTGGACACAAAGTCTCCTGGGCATGGCTCCAAAAGATGCAGGAGGGCACACCTTTAAATATAATGTAGTCAAAGTGCTATTAAACTAATTATAGCATTCATTATAGAACTATTTACAAGGTAAAGTCAAGCAACGTAAAACATTAAAGCAGCATAATTACAGCAATGGAGGGGAGAAGGTAGCCTAGCACCTATGAGGCCCCTGATTAGTCAGGTGGCTCTGAGAGTGGGTTAGTGAGTCCCTTCCATAGGAGCCCAGAGCTGGAGATGACCTGCTGGGGAAAAGGCAGGTGTCTTGGGCTCTAGGGTCTTGCTAGTTCCTTACTTTCTTGTCATTTCAATGATAAGAGAAAATACATATTATTTTTTCCTTAAAGAACTGGAGCCTTCACATAGAAGCATTGCACTTGTCAGTCACGGGTATCTCTCCAAATCAAGATGAAGGAAATCACTAAGTATTCACAAGTGTGATGGTATCTCCGTGCAGAATAGATACCAATCTTGTTGTCCTTCAGCTAAAGGAAACGCTGCTGGCTACACTCTGCTGTTTCCTGAACACCACTTCCAAGGATTCGCAGGGTTTGTTTAAAAGGATGAGGGCTTTGGTTGCATCATTCCCTCCTATTCACGTTCCACAGGACTCAGGACAAGGCGTTTAGACTTTATTAATTCAGTGCACTCACAGAGGAACTATTGTCTCCTTCAGTTTTTAAAGCTTTTCCAGTGTGTCTTCAATTCAGCATCTTTCTTCCTATTTTGATCCCATTCCGTCATTCATCCAAAGGACAGCAACTGCATTATTCCAGTCACTCCACCCAGAAATCAAGAAGTTATCCCCACTGCCCCTTTTTTCACATCCACATCCGATGCTTCTAGAAGGCCTGTTGGGTCTGTCTTCAGCATGTACCCCAAAGTGGCAGGGTAGGGTCACTTCGTTTCCCAGAGCATCAGTTTCCCATCTGCAGTATGGGGATGCCCACTCCCAGAGATGTGTTGGGAAGATTAAATGCCACTGAAATAAGGCAAAGTGTCAAGTGGCTGATAAATGGTCCTTACGCGTTAACACCAGTGTTACTAGGCTTACACGGCAACTCAAATTATATTACACGTGTCCTACTTCTGTGGAATGATGAAAGATTCAGAGGAATAGCAAGAAAGAGGCGCCAGTAAAGTATCAGGTAATTAGAGAAATGTTAGTTTGGTAAAGGACATGAAAATATATGCAATGTTATTTAAAGTTTAGAAAATAAAATTAGTTGAGAGAAGTACATAGATACTCTTAAAAAGACAAATGATCAGAACATTAAAAAAATAATTGGCAACCAGGTATTGGCATGTGGAAGCCAGGAGCTTTTGTGGAAGAGAAAAAAAAAGCTTAGAAATGTGAACAAACTAATATGTATATATATATGTATTCTTAAATCCCAAATCTGAGTACCTCTCATCATGTCCCTTCGTGAGTTATTCTTAGAAAATTCTACATCTTCATAATATCTGGATTTTTTTATAAAGAATACATGTAACTTTTATAATTAGAAAAACATTCTTTAAAAAACATTAGCTTTAATGAAAACATAATGTCAGCCCCATATTTTGTAGTTAACACAGATTCTAATAAAAGAATAAAAAACTTCAGGTTTCACCTGGTTTGCATTTATTACATTAAGATATGAAGGTTTCAAAAGTTAAAGGCTGAACCAGTTTCCACTCAAGAAAATTAAACCTTGATTTATTTGTAATTGGAAAGTAAGTGAAAAACGCCAACTTTTAGGGGTTAGTAATTCGCATTTTATAAGAAATGAAACTTATCCATACACATATGCGATGTCATGTCAGTTTCCGGGGAGAGAGGGTTGTTTTTATAATGTGTTTAGTTGTTTGGTTTCGGCTTGTTAAGTTATAATATTAAATGTGTTTATAAAAGTTTGGGGTATATAAAACTAATAAAAATGATCCTCAGTGTGGCTTTTCCCATAGGCTTGCCTTTGAAGTACAGTGCTGTGGTTTCAAGGCTATATTTATTCCATAATTTTAAAATATAAAAGTTAATAACTTAATAGTAGCAACTTGAAGTATAATTTTAATTGTGAAACTGTTCTTCCTCTTGACCTCATAATTCAATGTAGTTAGGTTTGAAAATCAGGCTGCAAAAAAGGGCAAGTGCACCCAGATTCTATTCTCAGATATTACTTTACGGAGCATGATTTTCATACCTTTTGCTCTTTGGCCTGAGAGCTCTCATCAGGTATACTGGGCACCAGCTGTGTTGGGATGAGAGAAGAAATAGGCATTCTCGAAGTTTTAATTTGAATTTCCCTTTCTGTGCCTGGAGCTGTGCTGGCTGTTTCTACCCATGTTACATCATTTAATTCCTGCGAATGTAAAATCCGGAAGTGGAGAGTGAAGGCGGCCATATTGCATGGAAGGACAACGGAAGTGGCAATACCAGGATGTGAACCCCAATCATCTAATTCTAAGCCTCCTGCACACCTTTCGAACTTGAGCGAAAGTGAATTTAGGAAGAGGGGATGGTGTGGCCGAAATATAAGCCTCATTCCAACAGAGCACACAGTAGAGGAGAGCCTATTGTTCTGAAGATAGCAAAGCAAAATAAATAGAGGTCTTGCAGACTCATCTGTAGGGATGCTGAACCTTATGCCACGAGGCTGTGTGAATCCCACTTCTCTCGGTTATCAGCAAGGCAATGAGACAACAGTATCAGCTAATGGAGTCTGCCTCTGTGGGCAACGACTCAGCCCCATGACAAGACCCACCGCCGAGAAGGGAAGGGGCACATGTCAGGCCCAAGAGCTTTGTGCAACCCCTGTGGTTGGGAGGGAGGGGTGTGCCCACTGCCTCGGTGGCCCAGGCGTCCCAGTGAGTTCCTGAGCAGGATCAGGCTGGAGGGAACAGAAATATGAGGTCTGTTGTTTATCTTCAGGGTGTTAGAATCCACTCCATTCTCGTCTTTCTAACAGGAATCTTGGTGCTGCCAGTAGGCATTTTCTTGACAGAACTGTGAACCGTAGAAAACGGCCTTTTAGTCAATCACCAAATAAAAGATTGCGATGAGGTTCACACTGTCTCTGTTGTGAGGATGTTGACAGGGATGTTGTCCATTACACCACACAGGAAAACAACTTCCCTGGGTCTTAGTATCAGAAAAGGTTTCTTTTTGCTATGGACACTGAATCATGCCAATGGTCGGGATTAGAGCCAAATTTAGGGCCCACATTAGAGAGTACTCAGAATTTTAAAATAAACTATTAACTTTATTCCTAGCTCCAATTTTTTTTTTATTTTTCACCTAAACACATTTTGTATTTTGTTACATTTTTTGAATAATCGCCCTTAAATTGCCTAGGACCTTCTGGAAACAAGGAGAGATACAGGGGAACCCACAGACACACCTGTGCTGCTGGTTGGGCAGTCCACTGGAGGGAGTGGGGCTGACCCCAGGGTCTCGCCTTCCCTCACTGGTGTCCCTCCTAAAGCGCCCTCTACAGGAGGACTAAGCATCTGCATGTGACTTTGTAAGACCCTCAGGGTAAGTGGAGGCTGCTGGGGGAACGAGAGAAATTACAGAGACGCTGTAGAGGAAAGCTCCCACTTCGCTGTGACTGAACCATGCGAATCTTGACTCTGCCTGTGCAGGAGTATGACTTTGGGGATAAATGCCTTAACCTCTACTAGTCTCCGCATCTCTAAAATAAGACCATAGGGCGCCTGGGTGGCTCAGCGGGTTGAGCACCGTCGGCCTCTTGGTTACATCTCAAGTCATGATCTGAGGGTCCTGAGATCCAGTCCCAAGTGCTGCTCTGTGCTCATCAGGGAGTCTGTTTCCTCCTTCTCCCTCTCCCTCTACTCCTCCCTCCACTTGCATACTCTCCTTTTCTCTCAATTAAATACATCTTAAACAAGTAAATGAATAAAAATAAGATAAGAACAATAGCAGTTGAGATAAATGGGATATTTATAAAATACTCACCAGTGCCTAGTTCGTAGAAAGTAATAAGTCTATATTAACATTATTATTTATACCACCATCATCATCCCAGACAAGAAAAGTTGTTTGCAGAGTCCTTACACACACAGATCTCCTAAACTATCTGTTACAATAGAAAGATCATCTCTGGCCTCAAGTTGGGGTTTCACAGTGTTGCGGGGAAACAAATATGTGATCAGGTGCATTCCTATAAAACAGTTATGAATGAATACCCTGGGAAAATTGATAAGGATGAAAGTCTGGGTAAGGTGGGGGGAGGTCTGCACTGGGAGTGATTTGCTGAGGCAGAAACAGAGGAATCAGCTTCCTTTTTCAGATATGACTTTTTTTTTTATTGTTACTTAAAATTTTTTTTCCAGTGTTCCAAGATTCATTCCCCATTCCCCACACCCAGTGCTCCATGCTTTAGGTGTCCCCAGTACCCACCACCAGGCTCTCCCATCCCTCCACCCCCTCCCTCCAAGTCCTTCAGTTTGTTTCTGTGTCCAAAGTCTCTGTTGTTTCGTTTCTCTCCCTGGATTACCCTACTTCCCATTTACTTTCCTTCTCCCACTGTCCTCCAGGTTACACCTCATGCACCGCAAGTAAGTGAAACCATGCGATACTTGACTTTCTCTTCTTGGCTTATTTCACTCAGCATAATCTCTTCCAGTCCAGTCCATGTTGCTACAAAAGTTGGGTATTCATCCTTTCTGATGGAGGCATAGTATTCCATTGTATATATGGACCACATCTTCTTTATCCATTCATCTGTTGAAGGGCACCTTGGCTCTTTCCACAGTTTGGTGATTGTGGCCATTAATGCGATGAACATTGGGGTGCATATGGCCCTTCTTTTCACTACATCTGTATCTTTGGGGTAAATGCCCAGTAGTGCAATTGCAGGGTCATAGGGTAGCTCTATTTTTAATTTTTTAAGGAATCTCCACACTGTTTTCCAAAGCGGCTGCACCAGTTTACATTCCCACCAACA
This sequence comes from Spilogale gracilis, assembly GCA_004023965.1. Lineage (NCBI taxonomy): Eukaryota > Metazoa > Chordata > Mammalia > Carnivora > Mephitidae > Spilogale > Spilogale gracilis. Next base: position 167,841 of record PITA01002227.1, read on the forward strand.
GTGTGAGAGGGTTCCCCTTTCTCCGCAGCCTCTCCAACACTTGTTGTTTCCTGTCTTGTTAATTTTGGCCATTCTGACTGGTGTAAGGTGGTATC